>CM040931.1:32427078-32594922 GCA_023029165.1 Gobiocypris rarus | reverse complement strand
GAAGAGGGGATTGCTTGAGACTGATATAGCCTACAATGTAAACTTTGCCTTACGCTTAGTGATGTCGCATTAACATACAGAATAACGATAGCACCGATAAAAGTTACTTTACTAAGATTAGCTTGCATGCCTGGGAACCTGATCGCTGATGTTAGCAATGAAATGGTAAAAATAACTAAAAGGTAAAACTATTATTCATTTTACATAGATGTCATAACCTACATGTTAACTGACAAATTAAATAACTGCAAATTATAATAGTTTTCTAAAGTAACCTCATCACTTGATCAAACTGGAAGCCGATTAATCTTGGACTAAATCAGCCACCGTAGGAGTTAAACTAAATCGGAATTGAGAGGAACAGAAACTAATATTCACTGGATGGTCAAATACCTTTTCACCGCTAGATGGGGGAAAACATCACACAGTGTAGCTTAAATAAATCCGCAAAAATGTCAACAATTCTGTGTTTTTCTGTCAATATGGGGTGTGTGTGTACATTAATGAGAAAAAAGAACTTAAATGATTTTAGCAAATGGCTGCAATATAACAAAGAGTGATAAATGTAAGGGGGTCTGAATACTTTCCATACCCACTGTATATCCAAGCATATTATATGGTATTTTTATGCTTTAGTAATGTGAAAAACATACATACTGCACCTTTAATACCCATACACACCTGAAGCATGTAGGGGTGTCCACCTGTGGATGTGATCCCTGATGGCATATGAGGCCCGCTGAAGCAGCAGCAGCTCCACACAGGGGTCGTGACCTCTCAGAGCAGCCATATACAGAGCCGTTTGACCCCTGGAGTCTTGCAAGTCCACATTAACCAGTGTTTCAGAGAGCACCTGAAGAGCTTCAGTGTGACCGTTATACGCCTGACAAGAACAATTGACCAGGATTGGGCAATAGGGTTAAAGGGTTAGATCAAAATGAAAGAAAAAAAAATGACCCCATGATTTACTCTCCCTCAAGTCATCCCAGGTGTGTATGACTTTCTTCTTTCAGACGAATATAATTAGAGTTAAATAAAAAAATATCCTGGCTCTTCCAAGCTAATGAGATTTTGAAGGTCTAAAAGTGCATCCATCCATTATAAAAGTGCTCCATACAGCTCCAGTGGGTTAGTAAAGGCCTTCTGAAGTGAAGCTATGCGTTTGTGTAAATATCCATATAACTACAATCACTGGCTTCCGGTAACGGCCGTAGGCCAAACCGCGACACCAGTTACATTTAGCACTTCCGGTTTCCTCGTCCTAAAATCAATCGTTTATTTTAATGGGATTTTGTTTAAACCTCTGGTCCTCTTTGGTCAAAAATGAGAGATTGCTTCCTGTATTCCTCAGTTGTAATTGCTTTGGATAAAAGCGTCTGCTAAATGAATAAATGTGTAAATGTTTTTCACGAGGGAACCAGTGCAAACCAGATGCAAACTGCCGGATGGCCTACAAAGGTAGATGCCTCATTCTACTGATCCGTGCAGGCGCTAATGAGGCATCTACGATCGATATATCTATGACCACGCTCGTATTTGACCTCACTTGGCGGAAGTTATGGCGGAGCTCAGACATGATCACGCTCGTCTAATAAGAGGTAAAATAATAGCATAAATACTGCTCGGTTTCTCTCAGAAACTGATGGTTTGGTTAGATAAGACCCTTATTCATCGTCTGGTGTGGTTTAAAGCCCTTTGAAGCTGCACTGAAACTTTCATTCGGACCTTT
This sequence comes from Gobiocypris rarus, assembly GCA_023029165.1. Taxonomy (NCBI): domain Eukaryota; kingdom Metazoa; phylum Chordata; class Actinopteri; order Cypriniformes; family Gobionidae; genus Gobiocypris; species Gobiocypris rarus. The sequence goes on along the minus strand of CM040931.1, from coordinate 32,593,193 downwards.
AACTGTTTGGAGCCCATTGCCTGCATAATAAGGAGAAATTATTGCATCAAAAACCTTAATTTCTTTTCGACTGAAGAAAGAAAGACATGGACATCTTGGATGACATGGGGTGAGTAAATTATCAGCAAAAGTTTATTTAAAAGTGAACTAATCCTTTAAATTACACATACACAAAATACACAAATCACATTCAAGTTGCAATACTGACTTTAGAGATAGAAGAGAGAGAGAGATAAGACTAGAGACTGAATACTCACCGCTAAGTGTAAAGGGCTCACAGGAATGCAACTCTCCAGATCCTCCACACATTTGAAAGACATTTCTATTAGCTATAAAATAAAAAAACTACATTGCCAGGTCACTCAAAAGTGACACGAGACAAAAAGTAAAGAGTGCACTGTAGGCTATTCTGCAGAGTATAAGGTGCCACAACAGTTCCTCAGAAAAGTATGTTGGGTGCTTAAAGGGATAGTTCACACAGAAATATAAGTTCTGTCATTAATTCCTCTCCTCATGTCCAAACCTGTAAGACCTTTCATCTTCAGACACATATGAAGATATTTCTGATGAGATCCGAGAGCTCTCTGACCCTCCATAGACAGCAATGTAATGAACACTTTAGAGGTCCAGAAAGGAAGTAAAGACATCGTTTAAATAGTCAGTGGATCAACCTTAATGATATGAAGCCACGAGAATACTTTTTGTGCACAAAAACAAACAAAAATACAGTAACTACTTTATTCAACAATTTCAGACTGTGTCAGTCTCATACGCTTTGATGTAGTAACTACAGTCCAGCGCCTCGAGTTACACCAGAGCTACGCCAGAACGCTGGCTCACCATTGGCTAGTTCCTGCGTCAGCATCACACACACACTCTCTGATGCTCACGTGAACAGCATTGGCCAATGGTGAGCCGGCGTTCTGCCGTAGCACTTCGAAAGTGTTGCACTGTATTTACTAACAACAACAGTGTAGGAGACTGACACAACCGAGAATAAATAGTTGAATTAAGTCGTTCTTTTTGGGTGGGTTTGCGCACAAAAAGTATTCTCGTGGCTTCATAATATTAAGGTTGATCCACTGGAGTCACATGGTCTATATTAACCATGTCTTCCTTTCTGGACCTCTATGGAGGGGTCAGAGAGCTCTCGGATCTCATCAGAAATATCTTCATTTGTGTCTGAAGATGAATGAAGGTCTTACGGGTTTGGAACGACATGAGAGAGGAATTAATGACAGAGTTTACATTTCTGGGTGAAACTGCATCAAATGTGTGTGTTTTGTTGGCAATCGGTGCATATGTGCATATAATGTGAACAACACCAACATATAGTGAATCAAAAGTTATCCAGGGATAATGCCATGATGTATTGTGTGTGTGTGTGTGTGTGACTCTTTAGCTCCGCCCACTGCATGCCTCCACGAGTGTGTGTGTGTGACTCTTTAGCTCCGCCCACTGCATGCCTCCACGAGTGTGTGACTCTTTAGCTCCGCCCACTGCATGCCTCCACGAGTGTGTGTGTGTGTGACTCTTTAGCTCCGCCCACTGCATGCCTCCACGAGTGTGTGTGTGTGTGTGTGTGTTAGTGACTCTTTAGCTCCGCCCACTGCACCTCCCACGAGTGTGTGTGTTAGTGACTCTTTAGCTCCGCCCACTGCATGCCTCCACGAGTGTGTGTGTGTTAGTGACTCTTTAGCTCCGCCCACTGCATGTCTCCACGAGTGTGTGTGTGTGACTCTTTAGCTCCGCCCACTGCATGCCTCCACGAGTGTGTGTTAGTGACTCTTTAGCTCCGCCCACTGCATGCCTCCACGAGTGTGTGTGTGTGACTCTTTAGCTCCGCCACTGCATGCCTCCACGAGTGTGTGTGTGTGTTAGTGACTCTTTAGCTCCGCCCACTGCATGCCTCCACGAGTGTGTGTGTGTGTGACTCTTTAGCTCCGCCCACTGCATGCCTCCACGAGTTTGTGTGTGTTAGTGACTCTTTAGCTCCGCCCACTGCATGCCTCCACGAGTGTGTGTGTGTGTTAGTGACTCTTTAGCTCCGCCCACTGCATGCCTCCACGAGTGTGTGTGTGTGTTAGTGACTCTTTAGCTCCGCCCACTGCATGCCTCCACGAGTTTGTGTGTGGTGACTCTTTAGCTCCGCCCACTGCATGCCTCCACGAGTGTGTGACTCTTTAGCTCCGCCCACTGCATGCCTCCACGAGTGTGTGTGTGTGTTCGTGACTCTTTAGCTCCGCCCACTGCATGCCTCCACGAGTGTGTGTGTGTGTTCGTGACTCTTTAGCTCCGCCCACTTCACGCCTCCATGAGCTCGGCTGTGTTCAGAAAGAATCGGTACAGTGTATCTGTCTTTTATAAATATGATAAACTAAAGACTCTTGGGAGATATAAAGGATCAACACTACTCTATAGCTACTCAAGACTAACATGAGACTGGCAGAAACTGTGTGTGTTATGCACTAAACAATTTTAATGCACGACGTGGAGGAAAAGAATAACCAAACGAGAATGGTTAACTGCACAGCTAGCCATGGATTATCCCACTTATACCATGATCATTTGCCTGCACTGACAACGTAAAGCTGTTATTGATGTTTGCAGTGTAATATTTGACCGGAAGGGTAAAATCACCGGTTATTTTCTCAGTATGTGTGTGTGTGTGTGTGTTTCAATGAAAACAGCGCATTAATACAGAACTGTGATTAAACTGACTTGGAACTACCTGTGCATTAAACGGTTTTATTGCACACCTTCCAGCCAATCAGAATCGAGCATTTAGGCAGATCGTGGTATAAGTTTATTTGTTATTTAATGCAATGCCATTCAATTGAATTCAGGTGTTTTCCATTAGACATTGGCATGAGTGAAAACATCAAACTTAAGCAATTGAAAGATCAATTCTACTCACATGTCCCATATTTCTCACAATATATGGTATGAAATTTTGACCAATATTTTGGTTTGATTTACCAATTTAAGGTTGAGTTTGTCGCCACGGGCAGCTGCGAGTGGACTGGACTGAAGCCTTTACTGTCACGCAGCGCCGGATCAGCACCGCTATGCAAAAGAAACTCCAAACACCTGTACGAACACACAACACATAAAGAGTCAGGTGGCATTAAAGGCATAGTTCACCCAAAAATTTAATTTCTGTCATTAATTCCTCTCTCTCATGTCGTTCCAAACCCGTAAGACCTTCCCTCTAGCCTGAAAAGCCAGACGCACATCAGGATGTTGGGTCTGGGAACTCCCCATTGGCTGGGCTCAATCCGAGGGGCGGGATAAACGGTTCTCTTTCAAATTCCCTCTGCACACAATAGGATAGCACTACAACCAATCAGAGCACAGAAGAAGGAGAAGCGGAGCTAGTTGATAGACTAAACGTTCGTTGTATCCGGTCGGCAAAACACATCTTCCCTTCTTCAGATTGACTTCAGTGCCGTTCTTTGTTCTTGTCTCAAAGAAAAGCTTAACTCCAAGTCTTCCAGAGTTGCGGACAAAGCCAATTCGAAAGACCGCCGTTCGCTCTTTGTTTACAAGCCTCCGCAACTCTGCCGTCCTTATGTTAAGCCCGCCCACCGACTCTATACACGATGTGATTGGCCTGACCAGAGTTTGGTTTTTTCCAGCTCGCAAGCCAACGGAGAGTTGCTAGACGACCCTGGCTGCAAATTAGATTTAGGATGCGTCTAAATTTCTAGTCTACCTCCGTTCATCTTCAGACTCTAATGAAGATATTTCTGAAGAGATCCGAGAGCTCTCTGACCCCTCCATAGACAGCAATGTTATGAACACTTTAGACACTGACAAAGTCGTTATTTTTGTTTGTTTTTGGGCATAAAAAGTATTCTCGTGGCTTCATATCATTAAGGTTGATCCACTGGAGTCTCATTGACTATTTTAACGATGTCTTTCTGGACCTCTAAAGTGTTCATTACATTGCTGTCTATGGAGGGGTCAGAGAGCTCTCGGATCTCATCAGAAATATCTTCACATGAGTCTGAAGATGAACGAAGGTCTTACAGGTTTGGAATGACACGAGGGAGAGAAATTAAAGACAGAATTGACATTTTTGGTTGAACTATCCCTTAAGCTTTCTTATAGCCAGTCTAGTGTTGTCAAAAGTACCGACCGCGATACCAAATCGGTACTGAAGTTTTAAAAATGTGCCGCTTTGAGCGCTGTTGAGCTGTAATCGTAAACACCTCTGACTGGCCATTGTGCTCACGCGCTCATCGGATGTGCCTGTGATTGGCTACAATGATCAACGCATGGCAGCGCTTGAAAGCACACGGAAGTGTTTGAAAATGTTTTGAAAGCGGGAGCGTTTGAAAGCACAAGCAGGCATCAACCAGCGGACGGCTGACAGACGCCTGCATTAAAAACCTCCGTGTGTATCTGTGCAAGCACTCTGAGAAAAGAGTCATTGATGTATATTTATAACATGTTTGTGAAGCGCTGATCATTGTAGCCAATCACAGATGTGTTTGATGAGCTCGTGAGCACAATGGCCAGTCAGAGGTGTTTACGATTACAGCTAAACAGCGCTCAAAGCGGCACATTTTTAAAACTTCAGTACCGATTTGGTATCGCGGTCGATACTTTTGACAACACTAAGCCAGTCATTTTAGTTTTAAATCCTAAAAGGATGCTTTACCAAAGAGCCTCCTCGTCACTATCACTGCTGTATTGTTTGTCAAGACAGATGCGCTCAACTCTACAGGGAGAAAACATAAAAGGTAAGTCATATTAGAAATGAGTTAAATAAAAAGATATTAATCGCTATTGGTATATATACAACGATCAGGCAAAACATTATGACCTAATATTGTGTTGGTCCCCCTTTTGCTGCCAAAACAGCCCTGACCCGTCATGGACTCCACTAGACCCCTGAAGGTGTGCTGTGGTATCTGGCACCAAGTTGTTAGCAGCAGATCCTTTAAGTCCTGTACGAGTGGACCCTCCATGGATCGGACTTGTTTGTTTAGTACATCCCACAGATGCTCGACTGGATTGAGATCTGGGGAATTTGGAGGCCAGGTCAACACCTCAAACTCGTCGTTGTGCTCCTCAAACCATTCCTGAAGTATTTGTGTTTTGTGGCGGTGGGCAGGGGCTGTGTATTCTGACACCTTTCTATCAGAACCAGCATTAACTTCTTGAGCAGTTTGAGCTCCAGTAGCTCGTCTGTTTGATCGGACCACACGGGCCAGCCTTCGCTCTCCACGTGCATCAATGAGCCTGGGCCGCCCATGACCCTGTGGCCGGTTCTCCACTGTTCCTTCCTTGGAGCACTTTTGATAGATCCTGACCACTGCAGACCGGGAACACCACAAGAGCTGCAGTTTCGAGACGCCTGACCCAGTCATCTTGTCAAACTCGCTCAAATCCTTACGCTTGCCCATTTTTCCTGCATCTAACAAATCAACTTTAAAGACAAAATGTTCACTTGCTGCCTAATATATCCCACCCACTAACAGGATAAAACCTAGGCACTGACAATACGATGCACTGCCAGCTCAGGCTGGCCATTGATCTCTGGATAAATCCCAATGACAGATGGGTGGAGCACCAAATCAGATGGCAGAATTCCCTCCATAAGTTGAGGACAAATTAAGGTCCCTCTGCTAGAGTCCACCTGTCAGAGACCCGAGCCATCCACTTAAAAGATTAGTTCACTTCAGAATTCAAATTTCCTGATAATTTACTTTCCCCATGTCACGTCATTCTTTCTTCAGTCGAAAAGAAATTACGTTTTTTGAGGAAAATATTACAGGATATTTCTCCATATAGAGGACTTCACGGGGAACCAACGGGTTGAAGGTCCAAATTGCAGTTTCAGTGCTGCTTCAAAGGGCTCTACACGGGCTCTCTACTTATCTAGCAAAACGATCTGTAATTTTCAATCACGCTGTGAATACTTACAGTATGTACATGTGATTTATTTTGGTTTTTATTTTAAATACATTTGCAAAGATTTCAAACAAACTTCTTTCACGTTGTCATTATGGTTGGTAGAAATTTGGAATAAGGCTGAATGTGGAAAAAGTGCACCTTTCCGGATGCAATATACGTTTTATACCTGTGTGAGGTTTGGGCAGCAGCTGCGTAGTGCAGAGGACTGCATCCATTCACATCCAGTTCATTAACATCAGCTCCAGCTTTCACCAGAGCCACTGTAGACAGATATGAGCCATTCACTGATGTATAGTGCAATGGAGACCTGCACAGAATTAAATGAAAGTTTTTGCAATTGTATTGACCATTTTAAAAGATCATATTCCTGGTTTGTATTCAAGGGGACATATTATGCCCTTTTACAAGATTTATGTTTGAAATGTTTGTGTGTCCCTTTAAATGTAAATGAGCTGTTGCTCCTTTCCCTCTTTTCAGAAGAGCGGAGGATCCTTTAAACAAGCTTCAGATACTCCGTCAACAACCAAACAGGCGAATCTCACTCAGACAAAATGTCAGAACTAACCAGTTGTGGAGCAGCCGCATGCTTGAACCGGAGTCGACAGAGATGAGAGACTTATGAAAAGGTTGACACTTTTAGGCCTAGTCCATACGCATACAAGGCTATTTTTATTTTTTCGTCCTCCGTTTTAAAAAACAATCACGTCCACACAAGCACAGTTTAAAAAAAATCTCTGTCCACATGAAAACGCAAAAACAGGCTATGATTGGCTGCCTGGTTTCCACATGGGTCCCATCCACGGCACCGATGCCCTGAGGGATGCCATGGCTCAGTGAAACCCCTCTACAAGTTCCTTCACTTTGGACTCAGTGACCGGTAACTGTATATACACAGGCCAATCATCAACAATCATGGTGGGGCTTCCTACTCTTACATAGGAGTAGGGGAAATATGAAACAGCGCATTATGGGAGATTGATAAGGTGAACCTGATTTCATCAAGTACAACGTGTTCCTGGATCAACATTCCAACCAACCAATCAGATTTAATGGACAAGTTAACAGTTTATGTCAAGTTTCTTCTTACCATGGTTAGGTGCTTCAACATCAATGTTATTCACCTATTATTTTCCTCAGAATTTTAGGGATAAGTTATGGGTAGGATTAGGTTTAGGGGTAGGGATATAGTTAAGACTACATTTTCAGACAGGAATGTTGCTCCAGGATCAACAAAATATGTTGACCCAGGACCATGTCTTACTTGGCAAAATCATGCCGTGTGATTGATAATGATTGATGGGATTATAAAAAAGGATTTTTAAGGATTTTTACCATTATAGACTGGTTGTTTACACACTGTGGACACACATCTGTGTTCAAAAACCTTATAAAAGTGAATTTTGCATAATATGTCCCTTTTAAAGTACATAAACGCTCTTAGAAATATCCTTAAACCCTGCTGGGATAATGCAGATCATCAGGTTTTAGACATGCCAGTTTTAGTGCATGTAGCAATTACAAATAAAATTTGCAATGGTATAATTAACAGAAACCCAACTGAATATGTACATATGATTCACAATGTGAATACATAACAGAATTATTATTATTATTATTGACAAATAAAGTTTTTACCTTCCAAAGTTGTCCTTTTTACTCAAATCAGCACCACTGCTCAACAGCAATTTAAGACATTCAACGTTTCTGTAAGTGAACAAATTGTAAAACAAAGGATGAATACCAAAATAATATATTAAATGTATGTTAAATATGAAGCACATAAATGGCAGCCATTTAACGTACCCGCCTGAGGCAGCTATATGCAAACATGTCCTTCCCAGGCTGTCCAGAGTGTTTATGTCAAACCCTGCTGACAGTCAATGTTTGTTAGACAAACACACAATACTAGAAATTTGTCATACATCTGGTTTAATTTCAAAGCAATGGGCATTTACATACATCTGCAAAATTAATAATGTGTCACTAGACACTGCATATGTGACTTTTACCTGAGGAGAGTAACTTTTGACAACAGTCTGAAAATCAAAACACCGCCATGTGCAATGGAGTCATCCCATTAATGCCTCGCCTATGCAGTTATTGCAAAAGCACAATTACTATTTAAATAAGCATTTGAATATAAACATATTTTCAAGATAAGCTGAAGATATGACATGATTTAAACCATCACATTTCCTCATTCTATAAAACATAACAATTGTACAATATTTATTATTGTATTATTGCACTTGTTAACAGCAGGTGTTCATCACTAATGGTCAATCATCACTCAATTAATTAATTATTTCATTACCTTTAACACTGCTTACTTTAACAATCTTGAGTTTGGAGTCAAACTCTGAGGAGTGTTAAATGAAGACTGGGGTTTTTGCAGTGTTTATGAATCCACGTACATGGAATTTACATTGAATTCAAAGAAAGTGTATGCCATATTTGTAGTCACTGGGGTTGCTGTATACTGTTGGCATTAAAGGCATTAGAAATACCATGAATTTTAATATATTGACTTGTACTAGTCTCTCCCCACCCCCATGATGTACCTAATCTTAGTCTGTCTTTAAGTTGTCCTAAGGAACTGCACCAGCTGTGTTTGGTTGTCAAGGAGTGGAGATACGAACTCTAAAGTGTCTGTTCTACTTGAGTAGTCTGTGTGTTTAAACTGTTTTGTAAAGACACACCTGGCCACGTCTGCACGTTATCCAAGAGTATATCAATGAGCAACTCGTGACCATGTTTAGCAGCAGCGTGAAGAGCAGTATTACCAAATGTATCAATACACTCCACCTCTGCACCTATAACAGAAAAATTACATTACATTGGCAATGCTTACAAAGACCATTGTTACGACTGTCACAAACAAACTACACCGTAGCATGATGGTAGGAAACTGGAAAGCCACTTTGGCAGGCAGGTGGTGGTATAAGGGGAAGTGACATTCCCATTTTATTGGATACATTTTTATGTTTTCCAAGAAGACCCTAGATTTTTTATGAGTAAAATATCTCCCATTAATATTTACACTTTTTAGCACACCAGAGTAACAGCTATGACTTCCTGTTCCACTGGAGAATAAATATGAGGAAACACAAAGGCCAAATTCCCTTAATCATTCATCACAATGAGTAAAACCACAGAATATAGTTCTTATGATTGAATATAGTTCAAAAGACTGTTGAGCTTCACAACACAGAAAGTGGCTGTAGCTAAAGCATTGAAAATCCCATTTCCACCATCAGGGCAATAATTAAAAAGTTCCAATCAACTAAAGATGGTACGAATCTGCCTGGAAGAGGACATGTGTCTATATTGTCCTAATGCACGGTGAGGAGGAGAGTTTGAGTGGATTACAGATGGAGAATCGCAGAGATTGGTTGAGTCTTGGGGGTCAGAAAGCCTAAAAAAAATCTTTAACAACCCCTACATCACCACATGTTGTTTGGGAGGAATTCAAGAAAAATCCCTTTTGCTCATCCAGAAACAAACTCCAGCATATTCAGTTTCAGACATGAATGGAGCTTCAGACGGGACCTGGTTCTGTGGTCAGATGACACTAAAACAAGAGCTTTTTGGCAGAAAACCCACCAGATTAGTGTTTGGTGTAAACAGGGATAAAAAGCACCCCATGCCCACAGTTTAATACACTACTGGATCTTTTGTGGGCCTCTTTTTTTGCTGGAGGTCCTGGACATCTTGTGCAGATACATGGCATCATGGATTCAAGCAAATACCAACAGATAAAAAAATCTAAACCTTACGCTTATGCTAGAAATCTTCCATCAGGACAATGATCCAAAACAAACATCAAAATCAGTTCTGTATGGAGGGATGATCTCTGATCTCCAAACTCATCAGGCATTATAGAAAAAGACTCAGAGCTGTTCTCTTGGCTAAAGGACATTGTTAATATGATATGGATGAAAAAGCACCAGAGTAAATAAAAACAGAATTAGCTTTCATTGTGACTGTTCTATTAATACAATATAACAGATACTGCTGAAAACCAGCGTATGCTGTGTTTTTGGTGTTATTCGCCCGGTGTCAGGATTTGGGTTTGATTTTTCTTTCCGCAGCTTTATCTGTATTTACTTTGTTTTGGGTTTCCAGACAGATTTTTTTAAATATATATATATACACACAAAAGCTGACACTGAGGCAGAGCTGTTTGTAATATGTAATATTTAAAGTCTCCAACCAAAATGTCATATTTTTATGGAATACTGTATTATTCTTTCTTAATGATTTATCAGTGCACATCATTATTTGTTTTAAAGCTACACTGTGTGATGTTTTCCCCCATCTAGCGGTGAAAAGGTATATGACCATCCAGTGAATATTAGTTTCTGTTCCTCTCAATTTCGATTTCGTTTTAACTCCTACGGTGGCTGATTTAGTCCAAGATTAATATGGCTTCCAGTTCGATCAAGTGATGAGGTTACTTTAGAAAACTATTATAATTTGCAGTTATTTAATTTGTCAGTTAACATGTAGGTTATGACATCTATGTAAAATGAATAATAGTTTTACCTTTTCGTTATTTTTTACCATTTCATTGCTAACATCAGCGATCAGGTTCCCAGACGAATGCAAGCTAATCTTAGTAAAGTAACTTTATCGGTGCTCGTTATTCTGTATATTGTACGACATCACTAGCGTAAGGCAAAGTTTACATTGTAGGCTATATCAGTCTCAAGCAATCCCTCTCTTCACATTCGACACAGTGCCATCAAGTGTTAAAACACCAAAGGCGAAGCTTGAATTTACGGGTATGTCCCTCTTTGGCTACTGTACTTTCAAGATGGAGGGCAACATGGCGACGCGCATTCGAACCCCTCACCCGTATGTATTTTCAATGGCATATTATACACTTACGAGAATACTTTATTACTTGAAAGAAGTAAATATACATCGGTGTTAATTTTGACAGCACATTTTGATTTAGTTTTAGTCATAGTCTTTTGACGAAAATGTCATTTAGTTTTAGTCATATTTTAGTCACCTGAATTGTTTTTAGTTTTAGTCTAGTTTTAGTCGACTAAATATCAAAGATTTTAGTCGACTAAATCTACAGTAGATTTAGTCGACTAAAATCTAATGAGTTTAGTTAAATTGTAATGCATTAAATGAGCATTTAAGCATTACATAACCAACTGTTACTTGAACTGACATTGTGACATCATTGTGTTTGACAAAAATACACGAAAGAGAGCTCAATTAACTTCTTTTTTTTTAAACATCTATATAGTTTTTATAACTTTGTATTTCTGTTTTAGTTAGTATATCAGGTTAAGCTAAAGCTTCAAGTTTGTTTATTTATTTAAGTAATGGAGATTTTTAATGGTTTTATGAAACTATTATAACCCTGATACTTTATTGAATATGTGTCAAATACTGGTCTTTCCTCCTGACTATGAATTAAATGGGAATGAAATTAAATATAGTTTATTATGTAACCAAAAACGAATATATAATGCGTGACTCTTAATTATAAACAAGCTCGGAATTCACAGGGACTCTTATTTTGAAACCCCTCACTATTGCAGTTGCGGCTGCTCTTTCAAGTTCAGATGAGGAGATTAAATATGCATTGTTACAACCGTCTAAAGCATATTACTATATACACATCGTAAATTAAACATTGTCCTTGTTCATCAGCATTAATTCATAAACAATTGCCAGATATAAATGTGTGTTATTCATTGATTGAGCCGCTCTGAAGCGCTGTATTGGAGATGCGTGAGCCTGGAGAAGCTCAACAGCGCCGTGTTTTCCAGCGTTAGATCCGCGCATTACAACCTTAGACTGTATAAGGTTACAAGGTTACAACTCAAATGTGCGCATCTGTTACACAGGACATCAGTTCTGACTGGATCTCTTCCTAATCGCCCCTCCCTGACATTTTCGTCTCGTTTTTATTCTTTGACGAAAATGAGAGAAGATTTTCGTCATAGTTTTTGTCATCCAACACTAGTTTTTATTTAGTTATCGCCTCTGCTTTTCGTCAGTGAAAAAAGGTCGTTGACGAAAATTATGACGAAAATTATTCGTCAACGAAATTAACACTGATATACATTAATGAGCACATATATTTTTGAAAGAACTAAGTGTTTTTAGCTAAGAATAAACTAAAAAAGTTACACAGTGTAGCTTTAATTCATGTTCCTTGTAATCTTGAATCAGAATAAATTTCTCCTCTTGCAACATCTCTACTCTGATGAGGACGGGGCCACCTGTCACTCACATGAGATCCACCAATAGCAAACCACAGCCATCTAATCAATTCCCATGGACAAAATCAAGCCCGCCCACATTTGTTCTTGTTGCTGAAGCGTTTTACTTGAATATACAGCACAATAGGGAAGAAAAAATGTATTGCTGACTTTAAGGGTTAAGGTCCCTATCATATAATAATGCGACGCAGTTCTCATGTTCACGTCCAGCTCCTCGTTGTTTAAATATCAAATGCACTGGCGCATCTGTTCACCCATGGGCATCTGGTCTAAACACCAGGTGTGTGTGTGTGTGTGTGTGAACACCAGGTGTGTTCAGGAGCATTGTTGGAGCGTTGCTATTGTGAGGAACTGAAAACTGCGACCAACACACACCTGCTCTAAAGTCAATAGTGCAGTATTTTTGTGTTATTTACAGGGTGTGTTAGTAATATGAGCCTATAGGCAGTGAGATTAAATATAAAAGGATTCCTCTCTGGAGAAGCGTTGAGTCTTTCTGCTCGCATGTCAATAGTGAATCCGCTCATGGTGCGAGCACAACTGGCTTTTAAAGGGAAAGGGAGATGAGACTCTGATTGGTTTATTGCACGTTACGTCCAAAACACACCCATGACTCATTAAGAGACGAGGGACAACCCTTTGAGACCATGGGCCTGGTGCGCCGACCGTTTTTCCGTCGTTACACTAACAAAAGTGGATTCGGACACGCCCTCAGTGCATCAAGCGCCATGTGCTTCAGACCATGCACTCAGATTGTTAAAATAGGGCCAAAGTTTATGGTTTGAGCTTGGCTTTACCATTCTGAATGAGTATCTGGGAACGGGTGAAGTGTCCCTGAGTGGCGGCCATATGCAAAGGACTCTTCCCTTCTTTATTCTGAAATCAAAACAAGACAGGTCAAAGAGAAAAAACCTGCAATATCCATCTGCCATTTTTGGGTTAATGTCTCCTGACCGGAATGTTAACGTCAGCCCCGTTATTGACCAGCAGCTCCAGACACAGGGCTCCGTCGGTGGAGACGGCAGACATGTGCAGCGGTGTGCAGCCACGTGTGTTTGAATGGTTAACATTGGCACCACAGTTAACCAGCTGACTTGCTATAACCTCTTGCCCAGCATAACAAACCATGTGGAGAGCACTGTTACCAGAACCGTCGGCTTCATCAATCTAACAGACAAAATGAGAGAGAAAACAAATATCAAATTTGATTCTATTTAGTTTCTCTAATGCACAATTTATAACTACACTGTGGCGAGGTGGGCGAGCGAGAGACGTGGGAGGAGCGAGCGAGACCGGTGCGTGATTGAGAATGAGCGTCACCTCTCGAGTCCTCACAGGTGACGCTCATTCTCAATCACACACCCGTCTCGAGTCCTCACAGGTGACGCTCATTCTCAATCACACACGGTCTCGAGTCCTCACAGGTGACGCCATTCTCAATCACACACGGTCTCGAGTCCTCACAGGTGACGCCATTCTCAATCACACACCGGTCTCGAGTCTCACAGGTGACGCTCATTCTCAATCACACACCGGTCTCGAGTCCTCACAGGTGACGCTCATTCTCAATCACACACCGGTCTCGAGTCCTCACAGGTGACGCTCATTCTCAATCACACACCGGTCTCGAGTCTCACAGGTGACGCTCATTCTCAATCACACACCGGTCTCGAGTCCTCACAGGTGACGCTCATTCTCAATCACACACCGGTCTCGAGTCCTCACAGGTGACGCTCATTCTCAATCACACACCGGTCTCGAGTCCTCACAGGTGACGCCATTCTCAATCACACACTGGTCCCGAGTCTCACAGGTGACGCCATTCTCAATCACACACCGGTCTCGAGTCTCACAGGTGACGCCATTCTCAATCACACACCGGTCTCGAGTCTCACAGGTGACGCCATTCTCAATCACACACCGGTCTCGAGTCTCACAGGTGACGCCATTCTCAATCACACACCGGTCTCGAAGTCCTCACAGGTGACGCTCATTCTCAATCACACACCGGTCTCGAGTCTCTCACAGGTGACGCCATTCTCAATCACACACCGGTCTCGAGTCCTCACAGGTGACGCCATTCTCAATCACACCGGTCTCGAGTCTCACAGGTGACGCCATTCTCAATCACACACCGGTCTCGAGTCCTCACAGGTGACGCTCATTCTCAATCACACCGGTCTCGAGTCCTCACAGGTGACGCCATTCTCAATCACACACGGTCTCGAGTCCTCACAGGTGACGCCATTCTCAATCACACACCGGTCTCGAGTCCTCACAGGTGACGCCATTCTCAATCACACACCGGTCTCGAGTCCTCACAGGTGACGCCATTCTCAATCACACACCGGTCTCGAGTCCTCACAGGTGACGCTCATTCTCAATCACACACCGGTCTCGAGTCTCACAGGTGACGCCATTCTCAATCACACACCGGTCTCGAGTCCTCACAGGTGACGCTCATTCTCAATCACACACCGGTCTCGAGTCCTCACAGGTGACGCTCATTCTCAATCACACACCTGTCTCGAGTCCTCACAGGTGACGCTCATTCTCAATCACACACCGGTCTCGAGTCTCACAGGTGACGCCATTCTCAATCACACACCTGTCTCGAGTCCTCACGGTGACGCCATTCTCAATCACACACCGGTCTCGAGTCCTCACAGGTGACGCCATTCTCAATCACACACCGGTCTCGAGTCCTCACAGGTGACGCTCATTCTCAATCACACACCGGTCTCGAGTCCTCACAGGTGACGCCAATTCTCAATCACACACCGGTCTCGAGTCCTCACAGGTGACGCTAATTCTCAATCACACACCGGTCTCGAGTCCTCACAGGTGACGCCATTCTCAATCACACACCGGTCTTGCTCGCTCCTTCCACGTCTCTCGCTCACCCACCTCACATACACAGTACTCCAAAGACAAAATCTGTCTGATGTTGTCAGAATTAAAGCGTTAGTTCACCCAAAATGAACATTACCCCATGATTTACTCACCCTCAAGTCATCCTAGGTGTATATGACTTTCTTCTTTAAGATGAACACAATCTGAGTTATATTAATAAATGTCCTGCTCTTCCAAGATTTATAATGGCCGTTTCTGTTTTGAAGTCCATAAAAGCGCTCCACACAGCTCCACATGGGGTTATATTATATCCGCCATTTGCTAAGTGAGGTCAACACGAGCGTGGTCATAGATGTATACGTAGATGCCTCATTAGCGCCTGCACGGATCAGTAGAATGAGGCATCTACGATCGATATATCTATGACCACGCCGTATTTGACATCACTTGGCGGAAGTTATGGCAGAGCTCAGACATAATAATAAGAGGTAAAATAATATCATAAATACTGCTCGGTTTCTCGCAGAAACTGATGGTTTGGCTAGATCAGACCCTTATTCATCGTCTGGTTTAAAGCCCTTTGAAGCTGCACTGAAACTGTCATTCGGACCTTGAGCCGTTTGGGGTCCATTGCCTCCATTATAAGGAGAAATGTTTTCATCAAAAACCTTAATTTCTTTCGACTGAAGAAAGAAAGACATGGACATCTTGGATGACATGGGGTGAGTAAATTATCAGCAAAAGTTTATTTAAAAGTGAACTAATCCTTTAATAAAGGCCTTCTGAAGCCATGCGCTTGTGTAAGAAAAATATCCATATTTAAAACTTTACAAACTGTTATCTCTAACTTCCGCTAACAGTCATACCCACGTTCATGAGAGACTACTAGTATAATAGACTACTAGTAGGTGTCACATGTAGAAATGCCCACTAATGTCTAGACATGATTGCTCACCTGTGCTCCATGTTTCAGGAGGTACTTGACCACTTCAGTGTGTCCACTAAGGGCCGCCGCATGTAGAGGGGTAAATCCCTGCTTATCCCGGCAGGACACGTCAGCACTGCACGCTACTAAGAGCTTCACAACTTCCAGATGCCCTGATCGTCAGACAAAATCTATAAGATAACACTCTATACAGAAGTCTATATAATACACATGCATATTCAGAGGTCCAGATACCTAGATGAGCAGCCAAATGGATGGCCTGCCTGTCCTTTACGTCTCTGGCACTCAGGTTGGCCCCTTTATTTAGAAGCAGGGTCACTGTCTAAGGACATTATTGATTCGTTTTATGAAAAGTGTTACATAACATCCAAGCTTTGCCAATAATGTGTAAGAGATATACAGTAGGGCCAGATTTACAACAGCGCGCCAGCGCAAACCCTCTTTTGGCATTAAAAACTACTGTCAGGATTTACTAAAGACACGCAGTGATAAATTAGTGCTGAAAAGGCGTTAACAGGGTTATTTGTGCGGCTGATCTTATTGCATAAGCATTTGTTGGAGTTTCACTTTTAGATGCAGTATTTATGGATGGAGAGTATTTAAATTATGTGATTTACTAAGGTTTGCGTCACAATTTACTGGTGTGTACGGCATGATTTACTACCCAAGAGAGTCTTAAACCAGATGCTAACTGGTAGATTGTGCTGGTCATTATGGAAATGATCCAGCTGTGTCTGTGTTCATTAATTTGCGTCAGTAGATCACGAGCTAAACTTTCCACTCCCTTCAGCGCTTTTATGGAATGGCACTCTCGTGCTAATTTGCCGTTTAGTAAATCTGGCCCATAGAAGGCTATATCTACATGAATCTGGATGTATGTGAAAGATGCTCTCTAAAATGGATTTGCATTCTGTGGACAGAAGTATTTGCAAAACGATGATGCAAATTGTACTATCATGTGTACTATAAATGTAAGTGTTACTTTTTTTATAATCGTAATGCTACATTCCTGCAAAGAAGATTTTCTCAAAATTGCTGTCCTGTGTTAAAATATGAGGGCAGTTGTGTTTTTGACCATACAGTAGTGGCCAAAAGTGATATCCAGCCTAGGAAAACTTACATCACCTTTTATTCAAATGTTATTAGTAGTTTTCTAAAGATTGTGTGAGCATATTGCATAGTTGTGCTTGGAGTCAATTGTTTTATTGATAACGCAGAGAAACGTCAAATTGTGCAACATCATTTTTGAACAGGCTGTCATACAAAGCAATTATGAACACATGCATATAAAAAGAGAACCACAAAATAATAATAACTGGTTATATTAATCATAGTCAATGTATGCAGTTTTTTGCATAGTCGAATAAAACCTATAGCTGTAGTTTGCCCTTTTTTGCCAGATAAATACTAACCAAATTTAGTGTTATGTACTTCCCTCACATTAAAAAAAGATATATACTGTATACACTCACCTAAAGGATTATTAGGAACACCTGTTCAATTTCTCATTAATGCAATTATCTAATCAACCAATCACATGGCAGTTGCGTTAGGGGTGTGGTCCTGGTCAAGACATCTCCTGAACTCCAAACTGAATGTCAGAATGGGAAAGAAAGGTGATTTAAGCAATTTTTAGCGTGGCATGGTTGTTGGTGCCAGACGGGCCGGTCTGAGTATTTCACAATCTGTTCAGTTACTGGGATTTTCACTCACAACCATTTCTAGGGTTTACAAAGAATGGTGTGAAAAGGGAAAAACATCCAGTATGCGGCAGTCCTGTGTGCGAAAATGCCTTGTTGATGCTAGAGGTCAGAGGAGAATGGGCCGACTGATTCAAGCTGATAGAAGAGCAACTTTGACTGAAATAACCACTCGATACAACCGAGGTATGCAGCAAAGCATTTGTGAAGCCACAACACACACAACCTTGAGGCGGATGGGCTACAACAGCAGAAGACCCCACCGGGTACCACTCATCTCCACTACAAATAGGAAAAAGAGGCTACAATTTGCACGAGCTCACCAAAATCGGACATTTGAAGACTGGAAAAATGTTGCCTGGTCTGATGAGTCTCAATTTTTATGAGCGAGCGCGGCCACAGCACTGGTCAGATCATTCAGTTTCTTCACTTTTAATGAAGATGATTGTGTGTTGAGCACCTGCGACTCTCTTCGGTTTAATTTGCGGTAGTTTGTGTGTTGTCTAATTGAAGAGATATTTCGTCTGTGGCGATGCGATTTGTCATATCTGGCTATAACATGACATATTGCCTATAACACGCTCTCACGCTTATTTTAGCATTGTTGGGAGGAGTAAAATTTACATATGTGGTTTCAACAACCAGTTGCATTTAGACTTTAGCTTTGACTGTAATGCCCAGACCACCTCCTGAAGCGTCTTTTACTGTTTGCATGATGATCTCCTGTTGTCTTCTGTTCCCAGAATTGAGTTTTGTTTGATACATTCAAGAAGCAGGTCACATTAAAGGTTCAGTTCATATATCTGACTGCTTGCATTTATTGACAATATTGTATACATGAGGATGAATCGTGATATCGAATTGAACCGAATCGATGACATGATAATCGAACCGAACCGTGAGACCAGTGTAGCTTCACACCTTTAGAACGCAATGTGTTTTCTTTATAATGGGTTTCAATGGGAAAAACACCCAATGAGAAACCTTGTGTTGCACTAATAATATTCTGTAACATCTGCTTTCCTGTACAAAGTATGCAACCTCAATACTGAATTTGGTATTTTAATATCACTGTCTTACTGGATTAATACTGACTACAAACCTGGTAAAAATGACTGGCGGGCTATGGAGGAAAGCCTTGTTTTTCCCTCCAGGTGGGCGTTTCTATAAGTGTGTAACGTCACGTGAAAACTATGAATATCAAAGAACAAATGTGGAGTAGAGATGTCACTGCAAGAGGGAGGGGAAGATATTCTGATTCAAGATTACCAGGGCACATGACTTTAAAACAATAATGATAAATCACGGATAAATCATTTAGAATAAATTAGGGCTCTCAAAATTGCTCAAAAATGACATTTGAATATTCCTATTCTATTCGAACTATTCAACATCTAGTTGCATTTTGTCAATGACGCGCATTGCGTTAATAACAGGACAAATTCACACAAAGAGACATAACTACTTATATAGGTAGTCTATTTAAGTTTAAACATATCTGACAATGTATTACCTACACAAAAACAAGTTAATCAACTAATGGCCAAGACCGCAGACCTCACTCTGTCTCATCCTCACCCTTTTTGTATCTCCGAATCCGAAGATGAATGAGTTCTAGGCGGATCTAGCCGAGCATGACGCCTCATCACACCGGCACACAGTTTGCACATACAAATGAAGTGCTTATATTTATAAAATGAGCCTAAAAACACAGAAATAAGCCCTTTTAAATAAAGATCCATGTTTAATTAAAAAAATCATAAATCATTAAATCACAAAACTAAAATGTTTTGTGAAATTAGGAAATATTTAAAGGAACACTCCACTTTTTTTGAAAATAGGCTCATTTTCCAAGTCCCCTAGAGTTAAATAGTTGAGTTTTACCGTTTTTGAATCCATTCAGCTGATCTTTGTATCTGGCGGTAGCACTTTTAGCATAGCTTAGCATACATCATTGATTCTAATCAGTCCATTAGCATCTCATTCAAAAAATGACCAAAGACACTTTCAATATTTTTCCTATTTAAAACTTGACTCTTCTACAGTTACATCGTGTGCTAAGACCGACTGAAAATGAAAAGTTGAGATTTTCTACACCTATATGGCTAGGAACTACTTTCTCATTCCTGTGTAATAGTCATGGATCTAAGCGGCCAAAATTAGCCTATTTTCACAAAAAGTGGAGTGTTCCTTTAAGAGATCATTAATTTAGTTGTATACATGTGTGCTTATATTTTATTCACATGTCACAAGTAGTAATATCAAGGTTTACTGAGTTTTACACGATTCTTTTGTAGTGTGGTTTTTGGTGAAGTGTACTAAAATAAATATCATCACCTGTGTACATTAGCCCACTTATTCTCAACGCTTTTTCCTGATGGTTTATTGAACAATTACCCGAGTCGCCTCTCTGTCGTTTCATTTTTTTATAAATATTTTTTTATTCATGAAATACATACAGTAATTATACATAATACATATAGTGTGGGGAAAAACAAACAAGAATAAAAAATAGACAACTGCTAAATAATGAAAAACAAAAGACAAACAAACAAAAGGTAGTGAAAAATGAAACAACTTGTACTTAGAACATGTATTTAGGGAGTAGTTAGATCCCCATTCCTCTCCCACCTCTCACACAACAACACCAATAGATGTTAGTTTGATTAACCCGTTTGTTATTGTATGTTTATCCGCGCACTTCCCAGGGGCAGAACAGCACGTCTCGCTAGAGATAGTCCAAGCCGAGGGCCCCACTCACCAAAACCCTGCCAGGTGTACCCGTTATTGTTTAGACTTTTCTCTCTATCCTCCTCTCTCTTACCCTCCTTTGCATGTATTCTTTACCTCACAGTCCTAAAACTATCCCTACACATCCTACCGTCAACCTATAGTGGCGATTAGATGTGATGATGCCTCGGACTTTGTGGGGTGGACAGTTTTGAACTTGTGTCCTTCTATCCAGGACTTTCTTCGCTCTTTTTCATTGAAGGAAGGGAAAGAAAACCATATGGTGAGGGAGAACAAGAGAAAAATAATAATAATACTAACAAATAATAATACTAACAAAAATTTGGTTACAATGACCACTATCAAAACCTCGACCGCTGTAAGAGTCGAGCCCGCCTACACAGCAGCTCCTTGCCCCCAGGGACATGCACACATATCCACACAAAACATGATCTATACCCTCTTGATAAGGAGTCTGTTGTTTCAGAGAAAAGCAGAACGGCGAGCGCGTGGAGTATAAACGCCTCGTCCGCTTGGGGAGGACATGCGCATTCAACGGAGGAGCCAGGTGAGAGTAAAAACAAGGCTGTGAGCTAGCGCACACACTCGCAAAGCAGACAGCCACACCTCTACTACCCCGGCGGTTTTTGACAGCAATATTGCATTAAAAATAAGATTTCATGGTGACCGTCAGAAACTTTTGGAAAACGCTAGTGTGGACGGAGACGTATTTTCCATTTTTAAATGAATCCAGATTAATGTAGACATAGCCATAGACTTTAATATAAATCCTCAATAAAGCATCCACTATATTCCGTGTCAGCTCTTGCCATACCTCTGCATGTCCACTGTGGACGGCGTGATGTAAAGCAGTCCTCCCAAACCGATCGGCTACATTCGTCCCGCTCATGTACGGAAGCAGAGCATCCACACACGCAGTCGCTCTGTTGGCTGCAGCAACATGTAGTGGCGTCTGACAGAACCGGTCCTGTGCGTTCACCTCTGCTCCCTCCTCAGCAGCAGCCCAACAGACCCCTGCGATCACAACAGCACAACGTGAGAGAAGAAAACACAATAAGCAGCTGAATTACTTTTATTAAATCCTCTCATACTTTGTTCTGTGAGGCAGCGGCCCGATGCAGAGGAGTCAACCACTCCTGGTCTTTAGCATTAACATAAGCCCCTGAAACACAACATCACAAAGACAAAAACTGAAAGATAACATGTTCTATTTAGTTTAAGATTAACTTCTATCACAATGTATACACCACCAGCCGTAAGTCTCCTTACCAAGGCTTTGACAAGGGCCAAATTGTGATGGCTAGATGACTGGTCAGAGCATCTCCAAAACTGCAGCTCTTGTGGGGTGTTCCCGGTCTGCAGTGGTCAGGATCTATCAAAAGTGCTCCAAGGAAGGAACAGTGGAGAACCGGCCACAGGGTCATGGGCGGCCCAGGCTCATTGATGCACGTGTGGAGCGAAGGCTGGCCCGTGTGGTCCGATCAAACAGACGAGCTACTGGAGCTCAAACTGCTCAAGAAGTTAATGCTGGTTCTGATAGAAAGGTCAGAATACACAGAGCATCGCAGTTTGTTGCGTATGGGGCGGCATAGCCGCTGACCAGTCAGGGTGCCCATGCTGACCCCTGACCCCGCCGAAAGCACCAACAGTGGCACGTGAGCATCAGAACTGGACCACGGAGCAATGGAAGAAGGTGGCCTGGTCTGATGATCACGTGTTCATTTACATCACGTGGATGGCCGGGTGTGTGTGTGGCTTACCTGGGGAACACATGGCCCCAGGATGCACTATGGGAAGAAGAGCGAGCGGAGGCAGTGTGATGCTTTGGGCAATGTTCTGCTGGGAAACCTTGGGTCCTGCCATCCATGTGGATGTTTTTATTGACACGTCCCACCTACCTAAGCATTGTTGCAGACCATGTACAGCCTTTCATGGAAACGGTATTTCCCTGGTGGCTGTGGCTCTTCCAGCAGGATAATGCTCCTGACACAAAGCACAAATGCTTCAGGAATGGTTTGAGGTGTTGACTTGGCCTCCAAATTCCCCAGATCTCAATCCAATCGAGCATCTGTGGGATGTGCTGAACAAGTAAGTCTGATCCATGGAGGCCCCACTCGCAATTTACAGGACTTAAAGGATCTGCTGCTAACATCTTGGTGCCAGATACCACAGCACACCTTCAGGGGTCTAGTGGAGTCCATGCCTTGACAGGTCAGCAAAGGGGACCAACACAATATTAGGAAGGTGGTCATAATATTATGCATGGTTTTCGTGAGTGCCATGTTTTACCGCCTAATATGATCTCGCTCACTGCAGTGTGAACAAGCGTCTCATAGCAGCGCCGAGCCAACGCACAGAGTAGCATTATAACATAAATTTAATACGCTCACATGTGTGTAAAATGATAAAGCAGCGCTGCATTACCACACACATACACACACACACACACACACATGAGCGGAAGAAGCGGAAGTGCTCGCGCCAGAATAAAAGCAAATGCAGCGAAAAATTACCTAATGTGGCTTTAAAGGCTCATTATTAGGATTTATGGCTTATTAATATACATCTGTAGTCAAGGGCAGCACTAAATGTGAATATATTTTAAAATGTAATTTAATCCTGTGATCAAAGCTGTATTTTCAGCATCATCACTCCAGTCTGCAGTGTCACATGATCTGCAGACGCTGAAACTCCTGATCTCACCTGAACTGATGAGGAGCTCCATGATGTGAACTCCACCCACATACGCTGCAGCATGCAGGGCGGTGCGGCACTCTTGGTCCTGAAACAACAATAGCTTTATTAGCATGTTCACCCTATAATATATATAATATGCAATGTTTCAGCATTCAAGTCATCAGGAATCTGCAATTATCTATTCTTACAAACATGTAAAAGGAGTGACGGAATCTGTAAGAATCAGGAGACAGAAGACAAAAGAATATACCAATTCATCCACTTCTTCCATTTGCTCCAACAAAAATTCCACCATTTCAGCATTCTGGCTGAATACCGCCTGGACCAGGAGCGACTGGAAGAGAGATAGGGATGGACAGAAGGATGAGGAAATTATGATGAACAAAGGGTCTGTGAAAAGTGTCATATTCAAAGTCATTTTTAAAGTCACCATGAATTAAAATATGAGAATCCCTATTAATTATGGAATACTTCAGTATTTATTATAAATTATTTATCTGTGCACATTATTATTTTTGGCTCAGTTCCAATTTATTTTATGAGAAAATTGTGGATTATTAAAAAAAAGTAAATAATTGGGCCATGATGTAGCAACTCATAATGTAAAAAATGCACATAATGTATTAAGAATTACATTATTATCATAATAAAATGTATGAGAAATATATTACATTATACATTCACCAAATTGTCATATTGCAAAATTTAAATAATCATTTTATTATTAATAATAATAATGTTATTAATAAACATAAACGTTGGTTTTCATACAGTAAATTGTAGTATATTATTGTTAATTGACTTAGTCAATTGTTAAACTTTTGTAAACACTGAGGTACACTAGAATTTACTGTATTATATTTACTTAAGTATGGTTCGAAAACACTATAGTATTTACTAGGTAATTTTACTATAATATAGTATTATTTTTTATGTTTTAAATTAAACTAGCAGATCATACTTGACGTCATGACGTTTTCATTCGACAACGTAACGGGAGAACAGATAGATATAACTAGTTTTACAGATTTTTTTAACTAGCTGTCTAATATCAACAAAGCATATTAAAAACAAAACTGAAACAGAACAAACTAAACCTGACCTGACCATGCTTCGGAAGAAAACTAAAGCGAAAAACACTTCTTGACGCTTACCTGCTCGTTTATGTTTAATATCCCCATCTCCTCCTCGGGTCAGGCAGGTCGGGGTTTATTCATTAGGAATATGATAATACAGTAATACGTGTATAAAGGGAAATAAAGTTTCCTTTGAACGGTGAACGGTGAGCGGATCCACTCGTCTAGTGCGCATGCGCTGTAATATGAAGCTGGTGGTTTACAGCGCCATCTTATGTGGAACTTGTCAACATTACCGTGGATGGACGGATTTACATTATGATTATATCTCTGGCTGTGTTTTTCTTTTACATGTATGACCATGTTTATTTAGTTGAAAATCAGTTTTTAAAAAGATACAAGGCTATTTTGTTTAGTTTTTTTTCTGTGGAATACCAATTGATATAAACCCGTCGTTTGAACGGTCAGAAATGTGAACATTTTTAAATTAGTAATATATTTTCTTTTTACTTTTCTATGTACACAGGACTTAAGGCGTTATAAAGGTAAATTTAAGAGCAAATGTAAGGAATAAATTGAAAGGAACAACACGTCTACATGTTCTCTATGTCTAAACACACAATGAGTTAAATCAGTGACGCTTCAAAGTTTGAGAATACAATGTCCAACAGATCTCCATTACTTTAACGTTAATTCATTTTACAATAAAATAGCTTCGTTTGAGATAAGAAATCTTGTGATTTTATGATTAAAACAGGAACAAATATCTGCCAATGGGTTCATAGAAATCAACATCAAGTGAGTAATGTTCATACCCAATGACAGACACTTGCTCTTGTTTTAAGCACAAACTCACTTCATTTCTCAGAAAACTTCTTCATTTTGCATTAAATTAAATTATTAAATTAATCATGATCTAAGGATGTTTTGAATTTGTGCTGGAAAACAAAAATCCCATAATTGATTGCAGTGCATGCGATTTAATTTTCTAGTTAAATGCAGGGCTCTATGAAATCTGTTTTATTTCTTTTTTTGTTTTATAGTTTATTCTGTTATTGACTGTAATGGTTAAATTAAATGTGACTGACTTTCATTTATCTTCAGAACACAAATGAAGATATTTTTAATGAAATCTGAGAGATTTCTGTGCCTCCATTGACAGTCTAAGCAACTTCCACTGACGCTTCAGAAAGTTCAGATCCCAAAACGAATCCATACGGATCAAGCGGTTTAATCCAGATGTTCTGAGGAGACTCGATGGCTTTATTTGATCAATGAAAGTCTGACGGGTCATTAGAGCGAGTAAATGATGACAGGATTGTAATTCTTGGGTGAACTGTCCCTTTAAGAGTTCTGACCTACTTTTGATTTATTCATCCAAAATTTGAATAAATTAATGAATTCTGCAATTTTGTCCACGTCTTCACAGAAATCATAGAGCCCTAATTTAATGCCATGATATTGAATTTAAGACATTGGAATGTCAAATTGAGACCCCCGGGAACCCTGGTGCAGTTTATTTCTGTATTTATGTTTTTAAACATGAATGTTTTTATGCTCCTTTTAACATCTGGATAAAGGACTACAGTTGGAAATGAGTCTATTGGCACATTTACAGATATGTTAATCAATGAATAACCACAAAATTATAAAACAAATGGAATCTGACTTGCAAGGACAATTTTTCCTGGAATTATTTTGTATTTAGAATAATAGTTGTAATGTAATAATAATAATAATGGAGTATTTATTATTATTATTATTATTGTTCTGTGATTTGCTCAACTCTTAGGCATGTCTTATGAGTGTTTTATTTCTATAGTAAACAGTATAATTACAACAAAGTCTCGATGCAGAAATACCACATTTCACAATATCTATAAAAATATTCACATGAAAATGATAGGATTTATTGATATTTTGACACCAGTAAATGACTGTAAAAGATATTTTGAATTGTTCATCCTCCTGAGGTAGGACCACCTTAAGTAGCAAGCACACTTGTGTATTTCTTTATGGTTCTTGTGTTGTACATCTCAATGCTAGAAGTTTCACTTAAAATTTTGTAAAAGTTGCAGGGTTGCACTACACATTGTGATTAACACCTTCCCAAAGCTTTAGGAAAATGTAGAATAAGTCTGCGTTGTGCTACTAAATATTGAAACACCATGGCTCCATTCTCTAACAATAAATTGGGAGCTTAAAAAACAAAACAATAGTGTGACCATATGGATTTCTGAATTATTAAAAAATAACAATATTACATGGTAAGATCCATAAAGCTGAATGGACACTGGATACAAACACAACAAAGTTGATAAATACAGAAGCAACAACCAGTCGAATTATATTTGGGAAGAAAACAAAGGAAAACACAAACGTAAACGGCATGTTTCTCCATATAAAGCGCTGGCAGACTTGAGGACTAGTGCTCAGATTCGTGACCTGGAGAAAGAAACTTATAATAAATATGATCTCCTAAACTAAAAACTAAGTGCATCCAAAAAGTGTTGAATATAAAAGTATGCCATTGGAGAGGCTCAGAAAGAGATCTGAGTTTAGCTGTAGAAAGTCAGCTTTAATGAATGACTGAACAGGTTTGATGGGAACGCCATTCCTACAG
This sequence comes from Gobiocypris rarus, assembly GCA_023029165.1. Lineage (NCBI taxonomy): Eukaryota > Metazoa > Chordata > Actinopteri > Cypriniformes > Gobionidae > Gobiocypris > Gobiocypris rarus. The sequence continues at coordinate 32,566,374 of CM040931.1, read as the reverse complement.
TTGAACAGGTCAACGGTTGACCCATAGGGTCAAGTACATCACATGATGAAGATGTTCAGCGTCCTCGAGTAAGAGAAGCGGTCCGTCTACTGAAGGTGAACACGTTGGTCAAGCTCATAACTCGTCATGTGGTATCTTCAGGGCGTGGTCACAAAGATCTGTGGGAGGAGTTATTATATTAAAATAATATCACATCTCTTAGACTTCTTTAAAAAGACCTGCATTTGTGTTCGGAAGATGAGCGGGTTTGGAACGAGTGATCAATAGTTTTCCATCCAACGATTGCATTGACAGTTCAAAATGTTTACCGATATAGCTGATGGAAATCCCAACCAATTAATTAGCAAAAATTAGGAGTCCTAAAATTAGGACTGACACGCCCATTATTTTTAAAAGTTTCTCCTAAACTGGCAAGTTAGGAGATAATTTAGCCTTATGATGTTCTGTGAATACGGCCTCTGATCCGCAGGGATTTTTTATATTTGCACACATGCTCCAAAATACAGTTTGCACATATCTATTTTTAGTCGTGATATGCGAGTGATATGCTCAGTAAATGAAATAATACTGCATCATGTGTTCATATTTCCAGCATTACCTGTCCTCTTACTGCAAAGCTTGTCTTTAACGTTGTCCGTCTCGTGAGAAAAGAATTCAATAAGTTCATCCTCATACTGCTCAACAATCGTTTCACACTGTGAAGAAACAAGAGAGAGACGTTTCTAAAACTGAAAAGGATATGCATCAAATCTACAGCAAAGTGCATCCTATTTGGACTAAATATCAGAACAATTTGTGTTTTCAACTGTAAGAGTTAGTTCTTAAATAATTTCTGTGGAACTAATGTGCAATCTTGACACAGATTAATTCATGATGATCAATGTATCACTTACTATTGTAAACCTGTGGTAAAACTTTGATGCTTGAGTTTGAAAGGTGCAGTGTGATTTTTAGCAGCATCTAGTGGTGAGGTTGTGAATTGCACCCGTCTACCGCTCACCCCTTTGTCTCATAGCACATCGAGAAGCTACGGTGGCCGACACAGGACAAAGATGTGGTTGTCTAAGACAGCTCAGAGTAGCTAGTGCATTGTAAGGGAAGTTTAAAGTATACTTCTCTTTTTACGTGTATGTATACGAGGGTCAGCGTACAGTGTGGGTGATGCAAATTTCGTCATCAGAAGAGTATACATTAAAAACTCCATTACATATTTGGACAATAGGGGGTGCTATTGTGTTTGTGTTCTATGTCAATGACATAGAATGGTTTCAGAGTAGATTTTCTAAATGTAGGAAAGATATTGAATAAGCCCTATTTCTAAAAACGCTGGAGTGTTCCTTTAAACAAAATGAGATGAGACTGAGGACACAAAAAATTGGGGGTGGCACTATAATTGAACGAAACATGAAATTGGCTCTATACAACTCAATGTATTTATGGGTTTTCAACCTTTTTCTTAAAATTATAAAAATGTTAAATGCGCAACTGATGGCGCTTTTTCTACTACACAGTACCAGCTCAGTATCGACTCACATTTGTTTGGTTTTCCACTGTGTGAGCTGAGGCGATTCAAAAATGTGACGTGGAAACACCGCAGACTGCTGATTGGTCAGAGAGAATCGTCACTATTCACTGCGTCATCATTGCACGCGCCAGACGGAGTGTCCTAAATAAACGCACCATTTTAAAACAGTTTGGCCAGAGATTGCGTGATTACCCATTACTATTATGGCATCTTGGAAGAATACGCCGTGGTCAAACGAGGAGGTGCAGACTTGCCTTTGTTTGGTTAGCGGGTGTGTGTCGCGAAGAAGATTACGTCACGGCAGTTTCCTGCAGTTATTATCCCAAGATTATCAACTGGATTAAACGCTTTTGTTTGTTTTTTAGAAATCTGGAGTCGTTTATTGCACTGCTTTTTAATGGAATAGCATGGCTAGAAGGAACGCATGATAGGCTACCTGTCACAACCTATATGATAGTAGGATACTATAATAACAAATAAATCATGTAATGTAACTGCATTTCAAATGAATGAGGATAATAAAGTGTGTTGAATCTAAGCACCTCTAAACGATTTTTAGAATACAGAATAATCTGCCATCCTTTGAAGGCACTGCGCTTGAGCTGTTGAATGCTCTGTTGATAACTTAAACATGTTAACAGTAGACACGGGTGAAAGTTGTGTTCGTTGCTATAGCAACAGTAGACACGGGTGAAAGTTGTGTTCGTTCCCAAAGCAACAGTAGTGAAAGTTGTGTTCGTTGCTATAGCAACAGTAGACACCGGGTGAAAGTTGTGTTCGTTGCTATAGCAACAGTAGACACCGGGTGAAAGTTGTGTTCGTTGCTATAGCAACAGTAGACACCGGGTGTGTGTCTGCTCCCATAGCAACAGTAGACACCAGGTGAAAGTTGTGTTCGTTGCTATAGCAACAGTAGACACCGGGTGAAAGTTGTGTTCGTTGCTATAGCAACAGTAGACACCGGGTGAAAGTTGTGTTCGTTGCTATAGCAACAGTAGACACCGGGTGAAAGTTGTGTTCGTTGCTATAGCAACAGTAGACACCAGGTGAAAGTTGTGTTGCGTTGCTATAGCAACAGTAGACACCAGGTGAAAGTTGTGTTCGTTGCTATAGCAACAGTAGACACCGGGTGAAAGTTGTGTTCGTTGCTATAGCAACAGTAGACACCGGGTGAAAGTTGTGTTCGTTGCTATAGCAACAGTAGACACCGGGTGAAAGTTGTGTTCGTTGCTATAGCAACAGTAGACACCGGGTGAAAGTTGTGTTCGTTGCTATAGCAACAGTAGACACCGGGTGCAGTGCAGTATATCAGAATCATTGATCAGAATGAAACAACCATAAGAAAATAAGTCGTGATCACGAGAAAACAAGATAGAAAAAATATATATTATCCATGGCCGTTCAGGGCTTCCGTACTTATAGGAGCCAATGGCTCCTTAATTGATTTTTTTTTTTGTCTGGAGGGTGAGTAAATTATGGGACAAATTTGGGTTTTTTATTTTTGGGTGAACTAACCCTTTAAGGTTTGCCTTGTCTTCCCCTAACAGTTAAAGGATTAGTTCACTTTTAAAAAAACTTTTGCTGATAATTTACTCACCATCAAGATGTCATGTCTTTTCTTTCTTCAGTCGAAAAGAAATTAAGGTTTTTGATGCAAACATTTCTCCTTATAATGGACTCAATGGAGCCCAAACGGCTCAAGGTCCGAATGACAGTTTCAGTGCAGCTTCAAAGGGCTTTAAATACGAGTGTGGTCATAGATGTATACGTAGATGCCTCATTGGCGCCTGCACGGATCAGTAGAATGAGGCATCTACGATCGATACATCTATGACCACCTCGTATTTGACCTCACTTGGCGGAGCTCAGACATGATCACGCTCGTCTAATAAGAGGTAAAATAATAGCATAAATACTGCTCGGTTTCTCGCAGAAACTGATCGTTGGTTAGATCAGACCCTTATTCATCGCCTGGTTTGGTTTGAAGCCCTTTGAAGCTGCACTGAAACTGTCATTCGGACCTTGAGCCGTTTGGGCTCCATTGAGTCCATTATAAGGAGAAAACCCCTGGAATGTTTTCATCAAAAACCTTCATTTCTTTTCGACTGCAGAAAGAAAGACATGGCTCAAGATACACATGGGGTGAGTACATTATCAGCAAAAGTTTTTTAAAAGTGAACTAATCCTTTAAGGCATGAAGAAATGAAAGAATGGGTCTTACAGCAAACTTTAAACTGGAGCTGACTCTGGAGTCAAAGGCCACATCAGAAAGGTCCATGGCAGTGCCGTCACGGGCCGCGTGTCTCACGTATGTTTTGCGATTGGTGGCGGGGTCAACATGTTCGCCGTACTCATTCATCTTCTCACAAACCTCTTCCATCAGTTCAAGCAGATGACCCTCAGAGCGGGAAAAGGGAACCTGAGGATATTAAAACAAACACGTGAAGACGCACATCTCGAGGTTGATGTATGAAAAAAATCATTATGAAACAAAAATGTCACCTCTCGTACTGACTGACTGCCATCGGGATTAATCCTGAATGATCCAGTCTGGATCATTTTCTTGGGATCTATTTGCGATATAGCCCATTCCATTTCATCAACTAATGCCCTGCATGCTGGGGGAGAAATAAGCATTTCAGAAAAACTCCTTATTAAAACATTTCAGAGATGCAATTATGAATGCACACTGCCGTTCAAACGCTTTTTGATCGGTAAGATTTTTAAAGTTTTTAGAAATCTCTTATGTTCACCAAGGCTGCATTTATTAGATTTAAAAACAAACAAACAAACAAACATGTAAATTAACTGTTTTGTATGTGAATAAAATGATTGATGATAATCATAAATGTGTGTTGATCATCAGATCCTCATATGAGAGTTATTAGTGAAGGATCATGTGACACTGAAGACTGGAGTAATATTGATAAACTCAGCTCTGAATCACAGGAATATCCCAAATGAAAAAATACTGTAGTATATTATAGTAAAATTATTCTAGTAAATACTAGTTTTGAACCATACTGTAGTATATTATAGTATTTACTACACTTTGTTAATTTACTGTAGTATATTTACTATAGAATGGTTCAAAAACACTATAGTATTTACTGGAGTAATTTCACTATAATATACTATAGTATTTTTTCATGTGGGAAATTACACTTTCCTATGTATTCACATAGAAAACAGCTGTTTTACATTGTTAAAATATATTTCACAATATTAATAAATGCAGCTTTGGTGAGCATAAGAGACTTCTTCTCATTACTTCTCCTTACATAGTGTATGTAATGTAACAGCGCAAGTGTTATTGCAGTCACAATGTCTGTCTATGAGAATATAAAGAGCTCATGCAAAGGTTGGAAAAGATGAAAAACCTCCACATTTGATGTCTTGACCCTGTCTGGCTCCTTGGACCAGCATTAGGTGCAAAGAGATCAATGCACAGAAAATAACCACGTGAAAATGGTTTTCCATCCCCACCTAGAAATACACAAAAAATGTCGTATAAATACAGGTTATATTCCATACAATTATATTTCACTGCAAACTTGGGAGAGTTGGGATTAATCTCCGAATACCAGGGTAGCTCTACACAGAATTACCTTTCACAGAACACAAGCAAACCTCCAACATTGTGTGTTTACATTGATCTGCATCACATTCATATCTGAAAGCGTTCGAGAACATACTTACCGTTTGCTTTGAACACACCGCTCACACACACACGCGAACACACACACACACGAGTACGTGAACTGATGACGTGCACAAGGGATAACTGTGGCTCAGCGGCTGATCTGAGATCTGCCACAATTACGTGTTTCTTCTTGACTGTTGACAGTGGCTGTTTGGTGCAATACCGCCATCAACCGAGCTGGAGCGAAGATCCGGTCATGTTTCCAGTATTTCAGCCCCCCCCCCTTAAAAGTAAAATGTTAAAAGGCTTTTCACAATACTTTGGTATGTACGGAAGCCCTGAACCGCAAAGTAAAAAAAAAAATCTGTAAAAAAAAAAAAAATCTAGAATTTCGAGATTAAAGTCGAAATATTTCGAGATTAAAGTCGAAATGTTTCGAGATTAAAGTGGAAACGTTTCGAGAATAAAGTCGTTATATATGTTTAGTAGCTAAAGAACTGCGCTGGCGAAGAACTGGTCCAAACTTTATGTGGCACGTTGACTCGTACGATAAGATTAAACGTACGGTGTCTGCTCGGATTCTCACGAAATGTGATGTGGTTGAAAGTGCATTTCACCAATAATGACCCGAAAGTCATGCAACATATTTTATTGAGACAGTAAAGAATAGAGATGGTTGTCCTAGAAGGATCCGTTCCGATAGTGGGACTGAAAACGAATTGCTATGGAGCAGATGCAGATCTTTCTTCGACGAGATGCTATGGCAATAACTGCATTATTCATATAAATATGGAAATACCCCAAGATGGCTTGAAAAATACACATAAACCATATATGATCACATCGTGTGTTAACTGTCCTCATGTTTCAGTCAAAATGTTCTGCTTTTTATTCAATATAGCAGGATGATCCCCCCGCCCCCCTGCTCTCAGGACAGATAGCCTATTAATGTAGGCTATAAAATAATATTGATAAAAGGGTTTATTTAATCATATTCACAATCACAGCAGTTTAGGCCTATAATAATTCATTTTGAGCCTCGCTAGGCGCTCGCAGTTTGAAAACATTTCTACTTTAATCTCGAAACATTTCAACTTTAATCTCGAAACATTTCAACTTTAATCTCGAAATATTTCGACTTTAATCTCGAAATATTTCGACTTTATTCTCGATATATTTCGACTTTAATCTCGAAATATTTCGACTTTATTCTCGAAATATTTCGACTTTATTCTCAACATATTTCGACTTTATTCTCGTAATATTTCGACTTTATTCTCGAAATATTTCGACTTTATTCTCGAAATATTTCGACTTTATTCTCGAAATATTTCGACTTTATTCTCGAAATTCTAGATTTTTTTTTTTTTACATATATATATATATATATTTTTACTTTGCGGTTCAGGGCTTCCATAGGTATGTTCATTATGATTAATAAAAATAATTATTGCATTTAAACATTTTTTTAATAATAAAATGATGTCTTATTTCTATGGTAGCTACACTGAGCATTCAGCACTTCACTAAATTTGTAGAAAATATTTAACAAAATGTGCAGTGTATACAGGGGCGTAGGCAGGGTTTTAAAATGAGTGAGGTCCCAAATAAGAGGTAGTTAGGTGGGGAGGAAATTTTGATTTCTCTGATCTACATATGTGCATTTTTAAGATGTTTGAAGGCTAAAAATATATATAATAAATAGCTTTCAAAACATATAGATTTAGAGAGAATATTTAGGAGATACCTATGTAATGCTGATCTACCCAGCAGAAGACAGGTTCACAATGAGCCCCTATTAGAACTATTCTATACTTTTATGACTTCTATTGAGAAACCACGAAAAAAGGCGAATAAAGAGTCAATGTTAAGAAATGATACATTATTATGTTTTGTTTTGTATTATATCAGATAACATTTTAAACTGTCATATGCTCCTCCAAGACATATGGGAAATTAAATAAATACTGTGAACCCCAAGTGGATTTAAAGGGAAAGTCAAAATCGCTCTTCCCCTACACATTATTTTATATCTAATCTGATGAAATCCTCACATTGACATTAAGCTACTAATTATTACATTAGTTACATAAATCACTTGAATTATAAGCCTATTTTTAATTAAAAATTGTGAAATTAGACAATTTTATTAGTTAACCTTATTATTTTGTTGGTTGTTTAATATTTCTGTTCTAAAACAGATGCCAAAAATGAAATGTTAGGTTTAGCTACTCGCACTTTATGTGTCCGTTTACAGAAACGTTGAGCTGGAATTAGCCATAGACTGTATAAAAATAGGAATTAGCTCAGCGTCTTCAGTGAATGTAAGCCGGCCCACTTTGATTTGATTGGTCATCTCAAATATAATATTTTGACCTATAATTTTGACATTGATGAGCGATGACTGAGGCAGCTCCGATGAGAAGCTCTTCGTGCTGTGCTGTATACTTGCATCACTAAAGTAGTGTTAATAATATTTTAGGCATTTATTTCACAACATCTATTAAATACACCTCGGGAAAATACCGAGGTCCGGACCTCGGTGACCTCATAGCTGGCTACGGCCATGAGTGTATATAGTTTTTTGGCAATATTGTACGCATTTATTTGTGTTAGTTTCATATTTCTGAAAAAATGCAAGATATTTGATTTAAAACAAACAAACAAGACTATAAAGTTTGAACTCAACCCCGTCACGCCAACCATTCTCCGCCCATAAAAATGTAGACTCCACCCATATGTGACATCATTCAGGTCTCTTTAAAGGTGATGTAGAAGATGGTAAGTAGTATCATAGTTTTTATTCATATTGTTTGGTGTAGGATACTGTCAATCTTAACAACTCAAATCACCACATAAAAATTATTATTTTTCAAAACTTTATTTGAATCCATACACAGTGAACTTATTTTATTATATGACCATATAGGGTCTACACTACAAGAAGAGCAGTGGCCATTTTGTGCAAAAATCGTCAACACAGTCACAAATCTGTATATTTCTGTATGTTTTGGGGTTGAAAACTTGTGACAGGTTGAGTTTTCACTTCATTTATGAATAATTTTAATACAAAATTCAGTAAAGATATACATAACAAAATCATGAAAACTCTTAAATATTTAATGAAATATGGCTACTTAAACACTGACAAGCATCCAATGTCAGGAATGGCAGCCGCATTTGCAGAAACACAGTGTTTTGCATGCATATACACTATATTGCCAAAGTGTTGGGACGCCTCCACATCCCTGAGTTCAGGTGTTCAATCCCTTCATGGCCACAGGTGTATAAATCAAGCTCTAGGCATGCAGACGCTTCTACACACATTTGTGAAAGAATGGCTCGCTCTCAGGAGCTCAGTGAACTCAAGTGTGGGACCGGGATAGGTTGCCACCTGTGCAATAAGGCCATTCCTGACATTTCCTCACTACTAATATTCCACGCTCAGCTGTTAGTGGGATTATAACAAAGTGGAAGCGTTTGGGAACAACAGCAACTCAGCCACGAAGTGAAATCCCAGAGCGGGGTCAGCGCATGCTGAGGGTCACAGTGCGCAGAAGTCACCAACTTTCTGCAGAGTCAATCGCTCCAGACCTCCAAACTCCTGTGGCCTTCAGATGAGCTCAAGAACAGTGCGAGAGAGCTTCATGGAATGGGTTTCCATGGCGAGCAGCTCATCCAAGCCTTACATCACCAAGAGCAATGCAAAGCGTGGGATGCAGTGGGGTAAAGCACGCCACCACTGGACTCTAGAGCAGTGAGACGTGTTCTCTGAGTGACCAATCACGCTTCTCTGTCTGACCATCCCATGCGAGTCTGGGTTTGGCGGTTGCCAGGAGAACGGGACTTGCCTGACTGCATTGTGCCAAGTGTAAAGTTTGGTGGAGGGGGGATTATGGGGTGGGGTTGACTTTTAGGGGTTGGGCTTGGCCTTAGTTCCAGTGAAAGAAACTCTTAATGCTTCAGCATACCAAGACATTTTGGACAATTTCATGCTCCCAACTTTGTGGGGACAGTTTGGGGACGGCCCCTTCCTGTCCCAACATGACTGCGCTCCAGTGCACAAAGCGCCGGTCCATAAAGACATGGATGAGTGAGTTTGGTGTGGAGGAACTGGACTGGCCTGCACAGAGTCCTGACCTCATCCCGATAGAACACCTTTGGGATGAATTAGAGCGGAGACTGCGAGCCAGGCCTTCTCGTCCAACATCAGTGCCTGACCTCACAAATGCGCTTCTAGAAGAATTCCCATAAACACACTCCTAAACCTTGAGGAAAGCCTTCCCAGAAGAGCTGAAGCTGTTAGAGCTGCAAAGGGTGAGCCGACTCCATATTAAACCCTACGGATTAAGAATGGGATGGCATTAAAGTTCATGTACATGTAAAAGCAGGCTTCCCAAAACTTTTGGCAATATTGTGTATATATAGTAACAAAACAATATATATTATACAGTATAACTGAATACGTTTGTAGGTCTCGTATCATTTATCATTGTAACATATACACCATTCGGGCATAACATTATGACCACCTAATATTGTGTTGGTCCCCTTTTGCTGACCCGTCGAGGCATGGCCTCCTCTAGACCCCTGAAGGTGTGCTGTTATCTGGCACCAACATGTTAGCAGCAGATCCTTTAAGTTCTGTAAGTTGCAAGGTGGGGATGGATCAGACTTTTTTGTTCAGCACATCCCACAGATGCTCGATTGGATTGAGATCTGGGGAATTTGGAGGCCAAGTCAACACCTCAAACTCATTGTTGTGCTCCTCAAACCATTCCTGAAGCATTTGTGCTTTGTGTCAGGAGCATTATCCTGCTGGAAGAGCCACAGCCACCAGGGAATACCATTTCCATGAAAGGCTGTACATGGTCTGCAACAATGCTTAGGTAGGTGGGACGTGTCAAAGGAACATCCACATGGATGGCAGGACCCAAGGTTTCCCAGCAGAACATTGCCCAAAGCATCACACTGCCTCCGCCGGCTCGCCTTCTTCCCATAGTGCATCCTGGGGCCATGTGTTCCCCAGGGAAGCCACGCACACACACCTGGCCATCCACGTGATGTAAAAGAACACGTGATCATCAGACCAGGCCACCTTCTTCCATTGCTCCGGGGTCCAGTTCTGATGCTCACGTGCCACTGTTGGTGCTTTCAGCGGTGGATATAATAGCTCTGTGATTTATACGGTATGAGATCCAGCAGTATCATAATCATTTATGAAGGATTTTAAACACATGATAAATCACAAACATATTGAACTGTCATTTATATTATCAAGAATCAGTGTATGAATCTCAACAATGGTGACAATCAAAAGCTTCATGTTGCAATGCATGCTGGGTACCTAGTCTTTATGCAGTGAGTGCATAAACAAAACAAAAATGTTTGCTTACATTTGAACCATGTTTAAAAGCACATGTAAAATTTTTGTAATCAAATATCCACTTTGTAAACCAAAAAACAGTTGCACAGTGTGCTATTTTTCATGCAGTTGTGTACTTACATTATCCCAAAAGTTACCCGAAAAAAGGATTTGTAAATTCCAGTTTAAAAAAATGACTCGTCCCTTGTCATTGTCGCCTATCTATGACGTAATTTCCGCACTTTCCTTGGTTTCTGCTGCCAACATACATGTACAAATGTGGAGGCTATACAGTATCATGCCGCTGTTGTGTTGTTCAGTCATCATGGATCACGTAAGACTGGAGAAACTGAAAGATGGCGAGCCGTCTGCCACACGACTCCTGAAAGTGAAGCCGTCGCGTCTCGACCGCCCCAAGGGGGCTGGTCCTAGTATATCTCATAAACCCCGCCCTCTCCATAGACAAACTAAACTAACAAATTACACTGCAAATACATTTTTCCCAAAGATGGCTTCTGTCATGTTAGGCAGTTTTTATCACGCTGATGTCAGTTCAAGTGTTTGTTCTTTAAATAAGATTGGTTTTAGTTAGTTGTTTTATGATATAAACGGGGGTATGATGTCATGATTGACAGCTGTGATTGACAGCTTCTCTTAGCAAAGGCATCACTGAGGCACTAACCGACAGTTTTCAGGAACTTCACAGTGCGGGCGGGACCTTGATATCGCGGCTCCACTTCGCTCTCACGACTGCACAGACTCGAGACTCAAGATGTCAGCTCCATATTTAAACACTGACAGCTTCACTTACTACAATAGAAGAGAGTGAAGGGGCGTCGTCCATCTTTTTTTTTTTACAGTCTATGGTCTGGACTGAGGAACTACTACTCCAGAGAAAATAAAGGATGTTTCTGGAAATAAACATTTGAACTCTCAAGTCGATCACACCTCAGTATTGTCTTAATGTACATCTCTTTCCCTTCACACCCTCTTCCCATCAGTCTGGTATAACGTCAACAATTATCATACATTCGACTGGTACAAAGATCTCATTCCCACAAAAGTAAACCAAAAGATTTTGAGAGTTTAAAGATATTTTGCTTACTGTGGTGGGTGTGTCCTAATGCAAATGACCTTCTGTCCTCAGTAAGGTGTAAACTATCCTGGTCTGGAGACTTGAGTAATGCAGAATCCCATTGCCAACTCATGTTTCCATTTGATAAGAGGTTTCTGTCTCGGTCTGAGTATTTAAAGAGATGTTGCAGGCTTGGGGCGCGACTTGTAGTCAGATCAGCCCATAATGCTGAGGGTCCCCTGTGTATTTTCTTCAGATCAGGCATCTTTTACTCTTTTTGAGAATTTGATGTTTTGTATTGATCATATTTTGAATTGATTATGTAATTGATTATGCATCATACATTTAATTACATTACATTATCCTCCTGAGACCCGAAAGGTTGCATTGTGTGCATTTTATAATTGTTCTTGCTATTTGGGATATGTAGGACCTAATAAGTACAATACCTAAAATTGGTTTTTGTACAGGAAGTAGTTTTTTGCAGAAAAAGATGTCCTCATGTGAGGACAGTGGGTCTATCATAACTAAAATAAATATGATTTGGTGTTTAGGCCAGAAGGTCCTAATTAGTCAAAATTCAAAATTTCAGCTTAATACAATAAGTATTATTTACTAGAATGATTTACCAGGATGATAAACCATATTGTAGTATTATTTACTATGATTTACTCTGCTCTGCACACACACACACACACACACACACACACACACACACACACACACACACACACACACACACACACACACACACACACACACACACACACGTTTGTTTTTGTGAAATGTGGGGACATTCCATAGGCGTAATGCATTTTATACTGTACAAACCGTATTTTCTATCCCCCTACACTGCCCCTGCCCCTAAACCTACCCATCACAGGAGACTGCTGCATTTTTACTTTCTGTGAAAAAAATCTTATCCTGTGTGATTTATAAGCATTTTGAAAAGTGAGGACATGGGGAACGTCCTCATATTTCACCCTCTTTTTGTAATACCTGTGTCATACCCATGTCATTATACACATTTGTGTCCTGATATTTCACAAAAACATGCCCACACACACACACACACACACACACACACACACACACACACACACACACACAGACAAATGTTGTTGTTTTTTCAATGCTAATACAATCCATCTAAATATTCCCATGTTTAGCTAACCACATGGTAGAAAAAAAATCACGTTATGTAGTCCCAATGTCCTCAAAGCAGTACTTCACATTTATTGATGTCCTAGTTTGCTACTATTACTAAAATATGTCAAATTTTAATCCCAATATGATGATAGAGACAGTATTGTACATAAATACATTTGTTTCATTCAAATAATTTGAATAGATTTTTTACCTGGGTCATTTTTCTTTCGGGAACTGGGGTAGAAGTGTTTTGCTGATATTCCAGCCATTGTGTTCTCACTGACAGTGGTGTAATGTTGTTATATCACCACAAGATGGTTTGGGCAGTGTCCCCTAAATGTGGCCAACAGGTCTAAGATTTACTAAATTGACTATCATTGTGTCAAGAGGCAAAAATGTAATGTCCTCATACGAGGACGCTGGGTCTCAGGAGGAAAATTTCCATTTAAAATGGGTGGTAATCAGTTACATTACATCCGAGAAGTATTTTTGATTACCAAAGTGGTTACTTTGAACTGTAATGTCTTTTATTTCCATTCAAACATGAATGTAAACTGTAACGGGTGATTCATGTTAACAGTGATTGGTGATTCTCAGACTCTGACTCTCCAAAAGCATCCTAAAATACATTTCTGCTCATAAGTTTCATACACCTTGCAGAATATGCAACATTTTAATCATTTTAACTGTCCTGAATAAGATATTTCACATAATAGATGTTTGCATATAATACAAGATTTTTAATGTTTTTAGAAGAAGTCTCTTATGCTCACCAGGGCTGTATTTATTTGAATAAAAATACAGTAATATTGTGAAATATTATTACAATATAAAATAACTGTTCTCTGTGTGAATATATAGTGCAGTGTGATTTATTCCTGTGATCAGAGCTGAGTTTATCATCATTCCTCCAGTCTTCAGTGTCACATGATCCTTCACTAATAACTCTCATATGAGGATCTGATGCTCAAGAAACAGTTATGATTATTATCAGTGATGAAAACAGTTGTGTAAATTTTTTTTTTTCAGAATTATTTGATGAATATAAAGTAGGGCTGTCAAAAAATTAATCGTGATTAATCACATCCAAAATAAAAGTTTGTGTTTACATAATTTATGTGTGTGTTTGGTGTATAATTATTATGTATACACACACACACACACACACACACACACACACACACACACACACACACACACACACACACACACACACACATGCACGTATATATTTAAGAATTGTTTTATATATATATATATATATAATATATGTTGATATAAATATATGATATATATATACAGTATATTTACTAATTATGTTAACACAAACTTTTATTTTGGATGTGATAAATCACAATACATTTTTTGACAGCCCTAATATAAAGTTCAAAAGAACAGCATCTATCTGACATAGAAAGCTTTAACGTTATAAATGTCTTTACTGTCACTTTTGATTAATTTAATGCGTCCTTGCTGAATAAATGAATTACTTTCTTTAAGTTCTTTCCAAAAAAATAATAAAAAATTATTACTGACCCAAAACTTTAGAACAGTAGTACAATGTTTCAGATAAAAGCTGTTCTTTTGAACTTTCATCATAAATGTTTCTGACTCATCAAATCCTCATATGAGAATGATTTATGAAGGATCATGTGACACTGGAGTAATGACAGCTGCGTTAATTGTGTTAAATATTTTAATGAGTTAAACTGAAAAATTATTTGCATGTGGTAACGCACTAATTTTGACAGTACTATTTTAAACACGTCAAACTGCGCAGCATTAACCACCAAATAATTTGACAAATAGTGACATATCATCAGTAACAGGCTAATGTAGCATTACATTTCATGTTCCTTGCAGCTAATTCACTACGATTACATACAAAAGTGTGATCAAACACAGGTAATACACAAACGTATTCACTTACCATATCGTATGAATTCCATATCGTTCCACTCGATCTCCTTTAAAGCGTCATCAAGCTTCGCCTTTGTTATTGTTTTGAAAATGCGACCTCTACTGGTGAAAACGAACAGACTGTGGCTTTAAAGGCATGCATGTGTCGCTCCTCAGAACAACAGAATGCTCTTATCTCTGCCTTATCTTCTTCATACGCCTGTGTCATGTCCTGAAACTCCCTGTCATAGACATAAACCCACTTAAATATTACGCATTTAAAATATAGCTTATCTTTTCAAACATTTAATGTGTTTGAGTTTATCTTATCTTATGAACTCAATTATGCATAAAAGTATACTTTCATGTCCTCACATTGTTGTTCCAGTGAGTGGGATGATTCATTAAAGCTTGGTTTATGGCAAGCCATTTTAACATTTAATCCTTAAAATGAACTAGCTTCTACTTTCATGCTACTAGTACTTATTCAATAGCTAGTAATTCTTTATTAGGTTCTAGTGACTATTAAATTGGTACTAGTACTTATTCCAAATGTTACTAGTAAGATTTTATTGAACTCTACAGCGGCTATTCTGACTAGTCATAAAATAAGACGGGTAAAAAAGCAGTTGTGACTAGTAAGATAAGAAATGTTAATAGAAGCAAATTAATTATTACTAGTTTCTATTTAATAAGTACTATCTATTGAATAAGTTCTAGTATAGTAATAGGTACTAGTATCTAAAAAATAAGAACTAGTCACAATTGGGATACATATTAGTCGTCGGAACTGAATAGTTCATATCTGAATGACAGATCCCATAGAAGTCAATGGCAAACATTTAAAATGTGTTACTAGTAACAAAAGAACAGTTAGTCACTATCGAAATAAGTAATCTACTAAATAATACTGCTATATAATAAATAAGTACTGGTACCAATTTAATAGTTACTAGTATCTAATGAATGAGTACCAGTATCTAAAAAATAAGAAGTAGTATCCAATGAATAACTACTAGTATCTTTTAAAAAGGTACTATATCTAAAGAATAGGCACTAGTAGTACTTAAAGGTGCAGTGTGTAGCATTTATGAGGATCTATTGACAAAAATGCAATATAATATACATAATTATGTTTTCAGTTGTGTATAAAGACCTTACATAATGATCTGTTATGTTTTTATTACCTTAGAATGAGCCATTTCTATCTACACACACCGCAGGTCCCCTTACAGTGAAGTCGCCATTTTGCTTTCTACGGTAGCCCTAAAGGGACAAACTTCTCTACAGAGCGCTAGCTACTCTCTGCTGTCTCAGACAACCACAGCTTTGTCCTGTGTCAGCCACCGTAGTAGCTTTATGTGCTGCGAAAGGGGGAGGGGGGGGGCAATTCACTACCTCACCACTAGATGCCGCTAAAAATCACACACTGCACTTTTAATGGAATAGATACTAGTATCTACAAATAATTTCTAGTAGCATGAAAATATATACTAGTTTGTTTTAAAAGGGGGGCACTGTAATGTTAATCTTGAGTACCTATAGAGTAGTATTTCATCCTTCATATCTCCAAAAAGTCTTTATTTATAAAAGAAAGATTTGTTGTACTGAGTCTTTCAGAATAAAACCAAGCGGCTGGAGGTGTATCCTGTGGGCGGAGCTAAAGGAGCACGCGCTATAGCGTTGAGAGCGTCTGAAAGCTGTGATATCCTTAAACGTGGAATGTACTGTAACTGTATATATTTGCTTAGCGGCTTGTCATGCGTGAGTTTTACAACATTTGTGTGTGTTTACTCATGGTTTATAAGGACATGATTTGGTTTATGGACTATTGTATGCGATTTAACGTTAGCTGTAGCCAGTGTTGGGGAAAGTTACTTTGAAAAGTAATGCATTACAATATTGCGTTACTCTCTTAAAAAGTAACTTATTGAGTTACTTAGTTACTTTTTAAGAAAAGTAATGTGTTACGTTACTTTTGCGTTACTTTTTCTCACCTGGACTGGGCTTGTTTTTTTGTTTTTGTTTATTTATGACAAAAATATTCTATTTTTGTGCAAATGTAAAGACATCTTCATACCAAAATTAAAATAATAAGCCTCAGGCTGTGGTTAAAACACAAATTCACACGCTCTGCTGCCATTCTGGATAATGAAAGAATAGGATGCAGGAGAAAAAAAGTTTTACCAATAAATACAAAAATCTAGTAATTTTTGCTCATGATTTAACTGAATCATTAAAGGTCAGCAGCAAATTGGTCAATAAAGGTAGATTAAATGCATAAAAATATTTGTTTTATTTAACATTTAATTATTGGAGGTTTGCATATTTTGCATTTGACTGATTTTATTGTTTTTGAGGAATACTCAATCTTTATGTAAGTGAGATGAATAAATGCTCAAATTTAGTCTAGAACTACAATAACTATCATGTTCACACACACAACGCCTCTGCACTTACTCTCGATCTCATGGGGACAGGAGACGCCTCAGTCAAATACATGTGAAAAAGTAACTTCCGTTACTTTTTTGAAAAAGTAACTCAGATATTTTGTTGTAAATTTGAAAAGTAATGCATTACTTTACTAGTTACTTGAAAAAGTAATATTAATATGTAACTCAAGTTACTTGTAATACGATACCTCAACACTGGCTGTAGCAAGCAGAATGGTTTTACACGTCAAACTAGTGTTTACATGAAAAAACAATGGAAAAGTAGTGCATTTGAATGGTTTAATATGAAATAATTCATATGTTCAACATATTTTCCCACTCTTTGTGTATTGTTGTTTGGAGTGGTTTTACAATAAACATACAGACACCTATAGGGGTCAGCTAAACAAATGTATTTAAACACATGTCATACATCGCATGCTCCATTGATAAATTGACTAAGTTACACGTTTATGTTGTTTACTTCCGCGCCAAATCCGATGGCCAACAACACAGACATTTCAAGCAGTTTTACTCATCGCCTGCTTCCAACTCACGACCGTGAACCTTTATCACTAGGCTTCATCTTTCAGCATTAGACGATCTACAAATCTCGAGTTGAACTGTGCCTTGTTTATAAAACAATCGTTGCTGAAATGCAGGGAACAAACAAAAACACTTGCACAACTCCGTTGCTGCTCCGGAAAAACAAACTCCATCCACAGTCCCATTAACGCTGGGTTCTTTGGGAAGAGGGTTGTCTTGCCCTGACAACCAAAACACACTTCTTTGGTGACATTGTTAATTTGGTGAAGTCCTGTGACTGCCGCGCAGCCGACGACTTCCCTAAAGCCGAGCAAAGCGAGTTTTTAGGTGTGCATTTGATCTCTCGCTCTGGTTGACGGGAGCGTGCCCTTCGAGAACAAGGACAAGTACAAGGACATTCCGCCCTTGTTGACGTCACGCAGACCCAAACTTTCCAAAACTTGTTAGAAACCGGAAGGAGTATTTTTGACACAGAAATGCTCCATCAAACGTCCAACTTATTTTTTGAAACTTTGTCCATGTTTAGAATGGGAATCCAGTATGC
The DNA here is from genome assembly GCA_023029165.1 of Gobiocypris rarus. NCBI lineage: Eukaryota > Metazoa > Chordata > Actinopteri > Cypriniformes > Gobionidae > Gobiocypris > Gobiocypris rarus. The sequence continues at coordinate 32,548,196 of CM040931.1, read as the reverse complement.
ATGAAACAGCATTTCACCCCCAACCCCCCCTCCTAAAAGGGTTACTTCAGCGATTAGCATTGCTTTGTATCAGTAGAAACCCGGTAGTGTGTTCAAATTATCATACCCCCACCCCTTCATATCCCCTAAGATGAGAGAATTATGGATTTTATTTCTGGAAAATAATGACGCAAATATCGTCAATTTTAGTCATTTTAGGATTTTTGTCCAGAGCCTAAAAACTACAGCCAGTAGAGGGCACTATTTCCGAATGTTTTCAACCCGCACAAAGGGGAAGGATCTCATCTCACAGAATGTAAAGCCTCGGGCATTCATAACGGAGCGGTGCAGAGAAAAGTGAGTGTTTCAACTTTTCAATGAATTCCTATGAAAGTTTAGCTTCCATATGCGATCTGAAAACGCGCCAGACTGGACACGCACTGTAAATGACTACCGCGCTTAACTCAGCTCTGCGCTCTTGTGATGAATGTAATCTCTCCTGCTGCGTTTGTCCCATGACTTTCTTTCGGCTCACTCACACGTTATTGAAAAGACACGTTCAGTTTAATTGTAGTGTTTATTCTCTAACTGAACGAAAATATTGTATTACTATGAAAATCAACGACGTTGGGGGCGGTTCAGGTGCCGCGCTGTGATATAACCAGTAGCCGTTAGGGCTGTCACTTTACGTTCGAAAATCGATTGCACAATCGATCGGACCAACCAACACAAGTTTCGAAAACGAAAATAGGGAATCGATTTTAACCATATGTACACAATTATTTTTAAACGTATTAAACAAGTAAAAAAGTTATTAACAGGTATTATTTATATGTTGAGTTATGTTTTTAAAACTTACATGAGGTCATATTGTGATGATTACTGTGTGCATAGAAGGAATGTGCAGTATTACGCTATTTCCTCCAGAATGGAGAGCGCCTTTCTGAATATCCCGTTAATTTCTGAAGCTCATTCCGCTTAGCACCGCGCGCTCAACCCGAAATGCTCTTTGTGACCTGCTGAATCAAATATAGGTCTATCTGAAATAAATGGCTATAGGGCTGCCCCAACTAAAGCTTTTTTTCTAGTAGTTGTTAATTTAAACCGTTGTTTACGCGGAGCAAGCGCCTACATGTCATTGAATGCTCTATTTTCTTATTAATAATTAAATCAATGCAATTAGTCGATAAAACAATTGATTAAAATTAAGATACAATTTATATAAAATGAAATTCACTTTAAATAAATGCTTTAAGTGGTCACAATAAATTCTGACCCCCATATTTACCATCTTATGTGTCAATTTTGTCAAACAAGGTAGGCTAAATTAAATTTAAAAATAACATTATTAGCCAATATTTAATATATTTAATGAATTGGCTACAACAAGTATAGTAGACTACAGTACAGATCGGGATTTGAGCGGTTCATGAGTGGAGCTCCGCACATGCTCTGCTGAGGTAGGCAGGGTTTTTTTAGTTAATTTAATTTCCTGTCGCTGTGCAGGCTCTTTTATTGTAGGCTATAAGACTGTGTAAACGCTCAATAACCCTTTTATTTAAAGGTATAATGTATGTCAAAAATGCGACGTGCAGTCAAATGTCCCGGTGTGTGTGTGCTGTTATAGCAGTCCACTCTGCTTAATGTTTTTTTTTTCCAGAATGTTGCATTCCTGTTTGTCATTGTGCACGAAACTTCACGCCAAAAATGTGCGTCTCAAGCGCCCGCTTTACTTTAATGCCCGTTAGTTGTGCGTGGATTGGCGTATATTTCGCATTGAAAATGAAAATGTTGTTTAAAATCGATTTAAGAATCGATTCAATGAACACTTATGTCTCAAAAATCGAAAAGGATTTTTTTTACAAAAGTGACAGCCCTCGTTGGGCAGCGAAGCAAGTGCATTCTGGGAGTTGTTGTCTTTCATCCCAATGAGACAAAAATACATTTTCTGTCTTTTCTCGGTCTAGAAGCCACCAAATTCAAAAATAATTTCACATTTCTACTACATAAATGACTCAGTTTAAATACAGAGCTTAATGCTAAATCACTGAAGTAACTCTTTAAATGTTAACGAGGCTTGCCATATACGTTTATCTGAAATGCATGTCTCCTGCAGAGGGCGGTATTCGTGAACAAACTCCTCCTCCTGCATTGACGCAATGAGAGGTGGAAATGCTCTCATTTCCGAGGCGTTTCCGTTATGTTGCGTTAAACCCGCAGGTCACGGTGCAGAGATGATGTGTGCTCAGACAGAGTATCAGTGCAGTGAGTGACACACAGGAAGCGCGAGACTCCGCGGCAGATTGACTTCAACGGTATGAGCTGCACCTATTATGTGTTTACTTTATCTGTTTGATCTATCCGGTAATAATGAAAGTCGTGTGTGTGTGTGTGTGTGTGTGTGTGTGTGTGTGTGTGTGTGTGTGTGTGTGTGTGTGTGTGTGTGTGTGAGAGTGTGTGTGAGAGTGTGTGTGTGTGTGTGTGTGTGTGTGTTGGAGTAAACCGTAGAACAGATGTAAACAGTGTAACATTCTGAAAGCCCCACAGTTTTAGGGGAGCGCGGGGTCAGTGGTAACACGCATGGGTTAAAGGTTTCCACTCATGCCAGGATGACGAAACTTAGTGTGTTTGCTAGTTGCCATATCAACACTTAAGTAGTGAATTGTTTTTAAATTTATTTAACCATAGCAAAATAAATGTCTCAAGGTAATTTTTCATCTCTGTTTTTTTTTGTGTTTATTTAAACTAGACAAATCTGAAATTATTTTAATCTAATATCTTATATTTACAGTCGAGATCGTTCTTTAATGCTGATCAAGTACTGAGTTAAGCTAATTTACTGCGTAACTTTCAGTAATTATAGTGTAACTATAAAGTGCATACGTGTAGGTACATGGGAACAATTTGTAATATTTGGGGAATAAAGGTGGGAACTACAAGGAAAATTAACAAATTATCTGTATTAACTGTATTTTTAAATTAAGAGGTAATTATCGGTGTAGTTACAGGGTAAGTGGCTGTAAATTAAAGTGGTTCTTGTTCCCCTCTTGTTTCGTGTAGTTACAACACAAATAACTACCCCTTAATAAAAAATACTTACAGTGTAAATAATTTGTAAATTTTCCAGGTAATTACCCCTTTATCCCCTAGATATTACATATTGTTCCATTATAACTACACATACATGATTTATAATTACACTATAACTACTGACAGTTACGCTGTAAATTAGTTTTACTTACGCAGAACTTTCCGGGCCGTAATCTAAAGCGTTACCTTAAATCAGGTGTGTGACAATGAGTTACAATGAGCACCTATTAGAACTATATGATATTATATTCTATACTTTAATGAATTATATTGAGAAACCATGAGAAAAGGTGAATAATGACTGAGAGTCAATGTTCAGAAGTTATGAATTATGTTTTGAAATATGATGTATAGCTCAAACACAGATTAGTTTATTTTTGTATTATTTTAAAAATGCCATTATTTTATATGAAAAAGTTAATTGTATTTTATTGACAACATATTTTAGTTTGTCTTGTTTATTTGTTCTTTTATATCAGATAGCATGTTAATCTGTCATGTTATAATGCACCTCACCTATGGGGCATGTTGTCACATTTAACTTCCATTCTTTCGGGGTAAATCAAGAAAAAAGTACACACTGTATTAATGAAACAAAACCACATGATTGTACTAGACACGTGGGAAAAAATAAATACTCTGAACCCCGAGTGGATTTACACAAACTGAGACGTTAGGTTGTGCAACGCTCTCCCCTAACTTGCTTTTCAAAGTAATCATCAAAATATCGTTTCAACTATATCCTGATATCATTTTACTATGTATTGATGTCATACATTTGCATGTCTATTTGCATTAATTTGCTCCTTTACCAATGCCCAAGTCCAAAGTTGGACAAGCAGCATTAAAACCCTACACACTCGCTGTTTAAATGACATCTCTCAGCAACTATATAGGCATGGCTCTCAGTCCACTCATGTGTTTACATCTGTCTGTCATCGTTCTTGGGTGTTTTTGTCCCAGTTAGAGTTCTTTTTTAGGTTGCTTATATTTCTGACCTGATTTTCACTTGGTGTTGAAACTGACCTACTTGTAAAACAGCGTCATTAGGACTATCTGATCTTGTTATGTGCAGTGTGTGGTTCACAGGTCTCGGTATGGCAGAGTTGCTGCAGTTGCTCCTGAGCGTGGCAGAAAAAGCCGCCAATGTGGCACGCGTCTGTCGTCAGGAAGCGGCGCTTTTTGAGCTCCTGGTACAGGAAAAGACGGGAGCTGACAAAAACAAGAAATTCGTCCAGGACTTTAAGACGCTTGCTGATGTGGTGATCCAGGAAATGATTCGCCATGACGTTTGTGCCCAGGTTCAAAGCGTTTCATTGAAATCAAAATACATTTTAAGTCAGACTGATCAGTTTGTGTTGAGGGCTAAACATTCTCCATTCTTGCGTTATAGTTTCCAGAATTGAATGGCTTTATTCAAGGAGAGGAGTCAAACAAGTTTGAGAATGGGCTTGGTGAGTTACACCCTGAGACACTTTGGAGGGATTTCACTATGCAATTGTATTCAAATTTCACCACCCTTGTGACCCTTGTGGCACTTGACCTTTGACTCTTAAAGTCGGTGTGACATGGAAGATACACCATAGTCTTCCCCACTGTGACGTGTTTCCGATAGGGCTGGCCGATATGGCTCTTTATTATTTGGTTAAACGGCGATGTACGGTATATATCTCTGTATTTTCTACGTTTTTCTATTTGGATGATAAAATCTGTATTTATTTAAATAAATGCCATTTCAAATCCTGCCCTATGATGTCCTACAAACAATGTTTTGAAGGCTATAAACTAATAGTGAATGTAATGTAGGCTATGCAATATATTATGGACCAAAAGCGGGTTAAAATCACATTTCATTCTAACATTGCAACATTACAATGTAGTTTAAATTCACTAAACTAAAAATGAAAACAAAAGCACATAATAATTATATTAGCCTACATTTGATTATCCTATTATAATGGTCACTTTCATAAAAATACACTTGGAGGTTTAAAATTCCACATGGCACATTGTCCAACAACAAATATTTTAGCAATATGTCAGAATTATTGCTTTCCTATTCTGTTGCGCTCCGTCTGTTTGGCATGCATGCACGGCGGCGCTCATTCAGCTTTCCCTGAATTTTAGCAGAGATTCACATGCAGAAGGCTCGTCCACTCCTGACAGCAAAATAGACACATTTGCATGACTTTCTAACATTTACAAATGGAGAAGGAAAGCATCACATCTCAAACGCATTAAACAGTGCAGATGTATTGGTCAGTCAGCAAATGTATCTGTCAGGGCATCTGAAAGCTTCTTTAAACTATACATGTCAGCTATATCTTACCAGTTATTTTGAAGCACTTAATACACTATATTGCCAAAGTTTTGTGACGCCTGCCTTTACATGCACATGCACTTTAATGCCATCCCATTCTTAATCCGTAGGGTTTAATATGGAGTCGGCCCACCCTTTGCAGCTCTAACAGCTTCAGCTCTTCTGGGAAGGCTTTCCACAAGGTTTAGGAGTGTGTTTATGGGAATTCTTCTAGAAGCGCATTTGTGAGGTCAGGCACTGATGTTGGACGAGAAGGCCTGGCTCGCAGTCTCCGCTCTAATTCATCCCAAAGGTGTTCTATCGGGATGAGGTCAGGACTCTGTGCAGGCCAGTCCAGTTCCTCCACACCAAACTCACTCATCCATGTCTTTATGGAGCGACGCTTTGTGCACTGGAGCGCAGTCATGTTGGGATAGGAAGGGCCCGTCGCCAAACTGTTTCCACAAAGTTGGGAGCATGAAATTGTCCAAAATATCTTGGTATGCTGAAGCATTAAGAGTTTCTTTCACTGGAACTAAGGGGCCAAGCCCAACCCCTGAAAAACAACCCCACACCATAATCCCCCCTCCACCAAACTTTACACTTGGCACAATGCAGTCAGGCAAGTCCCGTTCCCCTGGCAACCGCCAAACCCAGACTCGTCCATGGGATGGTCAGACAGAGAAGCGCGATTGGTCACTCCAGAGAACACTCACTGCTCTAGAGTCCAGTGGTGGCGTGCTTTACCCCACTGCATCCACGCTTTGCATTGCTCTTGGTGATGTAAGGCTTGGATGAGCTGCTCGACCATGGAAACCCATTCCATGAAGCTCTCTCACTGTTCTTGAGCTCATCTGAAGGCCACAGGAGTTTGGAGGTCTGGGCGATTGACTCTGCAGAAAGTTGGTGACTTCTGCGCTGTGACCCTCAGCATGCGCTGACCCGCTCTGGGATTTCCTGGCTGAGTTGCTGTTGTTCCCAATCGCTTCCACTTTGTTATAATCCCACTAACAGTTGAGCGTGGAATATTTAGTAGTGAGGAAATGTCAGGAATGGCCTTATTGCACAGGTGGCAACCTATCCCGGTCCCACGCTTGAGTTCACTGAGCTCCTGAGAGCGAGCCATTCTCTCACAGATGTGTGTAGAAGCGTCTGCATGCCTAGAGCTTGATTTATACACCTGTGGCCAGGAAGGGATTGAACACCTGAACTCAGGGATGTGGAGGGGTGTCCCAATACCTTTGGCAATATAGTGTATATGTCATGTTTAGGACAAATTGGATTATGCACTTTTCCTATGTCCATTTTGTTTTCATAGTAAATTTTTCCTAACTGAAATTTGGAAAGATGGCATACTGTGGATTGTGTGACAGTATAAATACGCATTTCTTTGCATGCAGACATAATTTAGATGGAAAATGTATTCAGACTTGAAGTACTGTATGTTGATCCGTGCTGAATAAGAAACTATATCATTTCATAAAGGATCCAAACGTTCTGGTGTAGACAACATAGGACTGGCCTAGTACAGAGGGTTCATGGTGGTGTGTATGACAGGATTTGGTTTGGGGTTATGCAAACCATTTTAAAATCAGACGGATAAAGCCAGTGGGGAGTTTGTGGCAGTTCCTGGTAGGCAAATGGTTGTGCGATGATAGTAAAAAACGTAGATATCATTATGGAGTATGTCATGAGGATATTGGAGAACCTAAAGAATACTTAGCATGAGATAGTAATGCGAATGTCTGTTTGGGAGTGTTCACGAGATGCCTGGGAATAATGTGTTGTCTTTTCATACCTGCAAACTCGTCTGTCATTCTGACATTGAAATATGCCAATTATGTGGTTCATGCAAATCCAATGAGTTTTTTTAAGAGGAGTTATATGAATATATACACTGCCCGGCTTAAAAAAAAAAAGTCTCTGTTTGGATTTAAATAGGCAAATGCTTAAGAGTCCATGATTGGATCATTATTGCAGTGATTATGTTTCTAGCATGTTATATGTTTGGCAACAGTTCTTCTAACCCTAATTGATGGAGTGTGTAGCTTTTCATCTCTTAAACAATCATGTAGGAAGACACATCATGGCCATATTCCAGGATGACAATGTCCAGATTCATCAGTTCAGACTGAGAGAGAATGGTTGGGAGGGAGCATGAAAAATCATTTTTACACATGAATTGTCCAGACCAAGCGGCAACCTCCCCCAGTTTCTCCTGAATCCAACATGGAAGTGACTTAACTGGCCGTTAGGGACCGGCTCCAGAAGGAGCAGAATCTCATTGAGCTCATGTTAAAATGCCCAACTTTACAGCAGAATAAAACATGTTTACAGCCTGGGACAAACTCTAGTTTTGGTCTATACGGCTAATTTTGCCCTTCATGATAACTGTGAGGGGGTGAATTTATTAGTTTACATTATATAAAGCCTTAAAGTTCTGCATAATTAAGGGCGTGGCCACTGTGAGTGACAGGTGGATAGCCATTTGTCTGCTGTCTGTTAGTCATCACCCCAGCTCCGCCCACGTCCCGCCTCTTTTCCCGTTTTCAGTTATCCAGGAATGACACGCGACCAAGATGGCGACGGCCTATTTTGAGGCTTCAAAAACTCTCTTCAGAATCCAACGGGTGACGTCACGAACACTACGTCCATATTTTTTTACAGTCTATGGTCCAGACCTTAAATTGAAAGTCTTTGGGATGTGCACCTCTTGATGAAAATAAATATAAAATGAAATTGACACAAAAGATGATGCATGCATATAGTTAGATAAATAAAATAAAAAGCCCATCAAATGTAAAAATCTATTTAAACTTTTGTAAAAGATTGTTTCTGTCACTGCTGTGAACTGACCACCACACTGAATAATGAGGAATATCAAAAACTAACACAGAAACTCTGAAAAAACTAAATTTTAGTGATATGGATTAAAGGAACCATCATAATTTTTACTTTATAATTCTTTATTAGAATTTCCTAAGTTACATTTTAAATATATACACATTCAATTCATGTAATAAATTAACTGGGTGGAAAGAGTAACCCTCATTATATATTTGCTTGTAACATTGACATGTTTTATAGTCAATGCATTAATCACATGAATAACTGGAGTTTCTGTGTGATCGTATGTGAATCAGGGGAGAGTGTTACTGTGACCGTCTGTGCTCATGAAGAGGACACAACCGCTCTGTTGGCTAAAGTCCTGGATGGTGATCAAGCCGCCGCGTCCCTCCTGAGCAAGGCGATCCATCAGGACCTTCAGCTCCGAGACGAAGCGGCCGAATCTCTGCAGCTGTCAATCAGCCCAGCCGACGTGGGCATCTGGATTGATCCCATTGGTAATGTCTTTATTTTCTGTCCATAAAATTAAATAACAAATTGCTTAACTTGCACTGTTAATCTGAATACTTTGGAAAAATTGAGGCAATCAGTTGCTTTTAAAAAAAAACATTTTTAGTTAAAGCTGCAGTCTGTAACTTTGCACCCTAGTGGTTAATAAACAGAACTGCATGCGTCGTGCGGAAGAACATTGCAGCCGGAACTACTTCTCTCTGTTTATGTCTATGGCGAATCACGCAGGGACTGTGCTCCTCCGCAGCGGCTCCTCCCAGACGGGTCTGAAATAGTCCCAATATAAACACTATATATACGGTATAAGTGTACCGTAATGATTCAGGGTAAGACCAAAACACGGTTTGGAAAATGAAGTCATGGTGCACACTCTCATTATAGAATTTGTGTAAATCTTGAGCACAAAAAAAAAAGTTACAGACAGCAGCTTTAAGAAATGTAAAGTTTAATTAAGCAGAACTTGCAGATTTTTATTTTGTAATCATACATTTTAAATGCTCTGAATATTTGAGTAAGCTAATTCATATATTTAACTTTAAAATGATCATGTAATGTCATATTTTTAGTAGTGGAAACTTCACTAGCTTATTTAATAAATGCCACCTTGCTAATTGGTTACACAATGCTTTGGTAGCATTAGCTGAACGAGGACAGCAATATAATACATCTGTTCTCAAACTAAGCTCATGCTTCACTATCACATGATGGAAACCCTACAAATAATAACCAACATAACAGAAACTCTTCTAAATTATCATAAAACATTAAACACTACTAAATATCACATTCAATGCTAAACTTGGACAAAAAAAATGTAATACTTAAGCTTGGCATTGAGTGCCATGGCAAAGCATGCTGGGAAATAGAAATCCCATCCCAGTTTCGTTTAAATTAAAGTTAGTCTAAATTAAAATAATTAAGTTCATAAAACTCAAAACAATGAAACTATTCAGATTTAATTAAAATGTGTCCGTTTTGAGAACTCAGAAGAAAGAAAGTTCAAAATACTCATAAAAGTTAATTTGATTGAACTAATGTGTTTAATTTGAGTTGGCGCTACTCAAACCAATTCATTATTTTGAGCGTTAGGGTTTACAGTGCAGGTATTTTCAGTATTCTGCCTAGACTAGTCATACAAGTTTTTCATCGTAACTATTTCTTTTCTTTTTTTTTGAGTAATTATTTCATAAAAAAGTGGATTGGTTTCATTTGAATCTGAGAGGTAAGACGGGTCCGCCCAACTAATTGTGTGTTGGACATAACACAGTTTTAGCAGCTATAATTCTGAAACTAGTCATTTAGGTGTGTCGTTGTTATCTAGTTACAGGCATGTACAGGAGATATTCATGCTAAAACTATGTGAAACTGTGACAGAAACCTAAAACTGTAAACATGAAGGCATTCTGAAACAAGGAATCCGGTTTGGCACAAAGCATCTGGAGAATGACAACAAAAGAAGTTTAAACGTTCAAGTTATGTGCCTTTTTTTTCTTAGTGTGTGAATTGTTCAGGTTATCAACAGATGTGTTTGGTTCATTTCTTTGAACAGATGGCACAAGTCAGTACATTGAAGGGAAAGAGGAAGAGGAGCCGGATGAAGGCTTTTGTCCCTCCGGACTCCCGTGTGCTCTGGTTCTGATTGGGGTTTACCTTCGAGCCACTGGTCAACCGGTCATGGGTGTCATAAACCAGCCGTTCAACCGTAAAGACTCCAGGGGTAAAGGGTAAGAGTGCTGCTCTACTGAGTGTTTATGTAGTCACAGATGAAGGGTTTTATTACACTCTGAACATAATTCAGTGAATTTGTAAATAACATAATAATGAAAAATCTCTAAATATCACTTACGTGATTGTTTGAGTTGGACACACCAAAAATCCAACAGTTAATTTGAAGTTCAAACTATTTGAGAATGGAGAAATCTTATTTCATATCGCTCACGATGGGTTATAGAGAATGCTAGGGATGGTTCTCAGTAAAACAATCTCCACCCTCCGTTTCTCCAGAAAAAGTTCTCCACCCTCGGTTTGGCACGCACTTTCACAGCGGTTCATCTCAAATCTGACGACGCATCTATAATATGATTTGTTGAAAATAACAATGTGTAAAACAGACAGACAGATTTAGGCTAATGTATGTTTCTGTCGATGGATACACATTCTGGCTTCCCAATACATCCCAACAGTGATGATCGAAAAGCCTGGACCAAACATTCCCTGTTGTACACGAGTGGCGTCTGCTCGAACCATCACCCGGTGCTGATAGCGCACGAGCGCAGGCGGTGTTTAAACTAAACTCATTTAAGCCTTGCAAACATTCACGATCAACTCAGATGGGCCAGGACCTGATTTGGTGGCGCTGGAGGAAACTTTTAGTTTAGTTTAATCATAAAACTGCTTTTGTTTTTGCGTTGTTTTGTTAATAAGTGCAGTTACTAATAATATTACATGTTTGTTAATTGGAAATTTAACAGTGAAGCTCTGAGCTTCAAATGCTCCTCTGCTGCCATCTACTGGTTATAGTTGTAATTTCATGCCTTTTTTCATTTTAAAGTGATTGTTTTCCACACAGTGTTAGTTTTCCTACACCTTTAAACTTTTAGATTTACAAATCATCACATAAAAAATAACATTACAATTGGATAATATTTAGAGGTTTGTTCTGGAAAAAGTGTGAAGAACTAGCCTGGCGTGGTCATACTCAATTCTAGTCAGAATATGAGTCTGGTACCGCTTCATTGGGCTGTGATTATGGGGTGTTTCAACCGAGCCAGGAAAGACCTCAATTGGATAGACCTACAACCAATCAGAGCAACGGAGCGACGCGTAACGTTAGTTGTCAAATGTCAGCAGAACTCAACTGCACTGTGTTGCCAAGTCCGTGTTTATCCCGGGATGTTCTCCATGTCTGCGGGTTGAAGTGACCCCAATTATGTGATATTTAGCAGGCAACCTTGCCAGAATAACATATTTTGCCAACCAAACGCCCCGGAAAGCTATTGGGATTGTTTTGAGAGCAATTGCGCGACATTGCAAAAAAACTTGGCAACCCTGTCTGCACGTGCGCTGGATTACGTAACGTTAAAGAAAAAGATGATTGTAAACGATCTTTGCCGGAGTTGTAAAAATAATTTAAGGATACACAGAGTACTTACCAACACGATCATCGTTTCTGAGAGAAATAGTGAAGGTGAACGCATATACGAACAAGTTCTTCGTTTAGGATAAGAGCAAACTCAATCCAAGCGCCTTTGATGATGTGGATGATTACGTTACTGTTGATCATCTGTCCATCATCGTCTAAAGCCCGCCCTGATGATTTCATTGGTCCAGTTTCTGTTCAGGCATAATAACTCCTCTATGGATCGAGTCCAGACCGAATTCCCAGAGCAAAAATGTTGTGGGCGGGGCTAAATTGGCTGGCATCCAGGCTAGTGAAGCACCTGAAAGCCATAGAAAAGTGATTGAATTTCACTCTAAAATGGTTAAATGAACTCTAAGATGAATACTGTAAAAAAACATGACTATTTCTGCCACAATACCATGGTTACAGTCGTAAATCACGTGGCTACAATGAATCGCTACTGAAGCGTTAAGGCCTTAGCACACTGAGTCTGAAATCTGCATGCAAAATGTTTTGCACGTCAAAAAATTAATTCGACCTCACGTTATGTTAATTAGGCTTGCACACTGCCTCCGAAACTTTCGTCCGTCAAAAAAATTTCGGAACAGGTTCGATTTTCTGTGTTTTTTGCATCCATAAAACACATTTCGAGAGATGTTTTGACAACTCAGAGCCACCGTAAGCGAACGACAAAATCAAAAATAGCACACTAAGTCCCTGTGGATCCATCGTATTGTTTTGCGTTTTTTTGTAACGCATTCATTAATACGCGTCAGACTCAGTGTGCAAGGTCTGTGCGTGACACATTTTTCAGATCACGAATACGAAAAACACATGTGAAAATTTCGGACTCAGCGTGCAAAGGCCTTAACGCTAGTTAGTCACAAATAGTAATCGCACCAGCAGGAAAAAGTCACAATATGCAACCATTTGGGAACAGTCTGGAGCACTGCATCATAACCTAATGCCTCATGAAATATGCAAGTTACTGTAATACTTAATGCCTTTACTTTGTCCTGATTGCAGATGGAAAGGCCAGCACATCTGGGGTGTTTCGTATGGAGATGTGAATGTTTGCTCGTTCACTCGGCACAGGCCGTCTCATCCACAGAAGAGCGAGTGTTTGTCGGTGCTGCTGAGCTCCAGCGAGAGGTCCGCTGTGAAGGATGCGCTCGCGGCTCTTCCCAACGGCTCGCTGATGTACGCGTCCGGAGCGGGATACAAGATCCTGTGCGTGGTCCAGGGTCTGGTGGACGTGTATGTGCTGTCAGAGGGCAGCACGTTTAAGTGGGACTCGTGCGCTCCTCACGCGGTGCTGCGGGCGCTGGGCGGCGGGGTCTCCGATCTGAGCGAGTGTCTGCGCGTCCACCTCAAGGGTCACACCGCCGAACTCACCTACCACCAGCCCAACCACCACAGTCAAGGTGTGGACCGATGGGCCAACCGGGGAGGGATCATCGCATATTTGGACTCCAGCGTGATTGATAAAGTCGTGGAGGCACTCGCTGGAAAGATATGACAGAGATGATGATGTAATAACTGCACATAATGCAATCATTACATTATTATTATAATAAAATGTTCATAATGTAATCATTTTCTCAAAGTGTAACAAAATCTTGAGCTCAAAGTAATAATTTTGACAGAGAAAACATGAACTCACCAAAAACATGTCATATTTTCAGTATTGTTGTAGTTTTTAAAACAAAAAATATTACATTTAAAAAAAATCTAAAGCCAGTTTTAAACTACCTGCCAAAGGCAACATTTAAATAATCATATGTTTATTAAACAAAGCATCGGTATTCCTTTACAGTACATTTTTAAAAATACCAATGCTTTGTTTAATACTAATAATAATAGCATGAATGTTTAAATCTGTAGCATTTCAAAAGTAGTGTAAGACTGGATTTAGATTATTATTTTTTTATACTTTAAGGGAATATACTTTTTTATGTTTTAAAAGCTATTACAATAATGAAAATATGACTTTTTCATGAGTTTATAATGGAATTAATTTCTCATAATGTAAAAATGTTTATTTCATGATGAGCTCAAGATTTTATTACAGTTTAGGAATTATATTATGAGCATTTTATTACAATAATAATGTAATACTTATTCCATCATGAGCTGCTCCAATGATGCTCGAAGGCATGTGTGTGTAATCTTGCGTCCTTTATGATTCTAGTTTTATAAGATAAAGTGGCATATTTTAAAAATAATGTTAGGCTGTAGTTTTTTAGGAGAATATATCATAACTCTTCTGTACAATCACTGTCTGCCTCATTACAGACGATATCACATGTTTTACAGTCACTGATGGACACCTGAGACCACGGGAAGGGTAGGAACGGACAGTTCTCCGGGTTTGGATTTTCACACACGGACATTCATGCCCTTTTACGGGGATGTGTTTGACTTATTTTTACCTTCCCCTTCATATTTCTCTCAGAAACATAATGTCTCTCACCGGACTGACGTGTGGCTCATCCTAACCCTTCCCTAAAATATTCTACATGAACTCAACCATATTAAAAGCTACAACAAAATGCTGAGATATAACCATTGTGGAGTTTTTAGTCCGTTACTGGTCAAAAGTAATGAATCAAACTATTTCAACTCTCTCCTGCTCGCCGAGGTTGATCAAAAATATAGTAAATACAGTAATTGTGAAAGTAACATAAAAGAAGTGTTTCCAAGTGAATATATAGTAATATGTGATTTATTCCTGTACGTTTTCGTCATCATTCCTCCAGTCTTCAGTGTCACATGATCATTCTCATATGAGGATCTGATGCTCAGTTATTAATAATGGTTCTTGTTTTATTATCAATGTTGACATTTTTTCTGCTTAACATTTTTATGGAAACTTTTCAGGATTATTTGATGAATAGAAAGTTCAGAAGAACAGTATTTATTTAAAATATAGAAACATATCTTAACTGTTTTTCTGCATTATCAGCATATGAGAATTCCTGATCACAAGAATAAATTACATTTTAAAGTCAAATCAAAAGAATTTTTAAATATTTAACAATATTACAGCTTTTACTGTAATTTTGATTAAATAAGTGCAGCCATGGTGAGAGAAGAGACTTCAAAAAAGAATTAAAAAATATCTATAATAATATATTATTTCAAACTTCAGTGTACGTCATATCCTTCAGAGATCCAGAATAAAAGTTTTTTGAATGTAGTATTTTTTATGTCATTACATTGTTTAGAGCATAAGAAACAAATAATAATAATAAAAAAATTGTTTTGATGATATGTAATGATATGTCCTCTGTAGTTCACAGTTGTTTTAAAAATTAAATGACATGAAATTGAATGTTTATAGGTACAAACAATGGGATTTATTTTTAATTCACCAATCAATTTTTAGGTTTCAGGATTTTTTTTATTTTAACCAAATGTTGTTTAAAGATGATTCTCAACTATGTTATGAAAGATATAACGGAATGCATCTTACTTTATACAATATGTGGGTAAAATGGCCATACTTGGATTTTCCCATTCAATACCATATATGTGTAATAACGGGAGTAATAATTGGCAACATTTTCATAATAATATCTAATATTTCATAGGGAAATTGATATGTAATTTCTTTCCTATTCCCTTGTTGTATCTCCAAAAGTGTCCTGGTGTCCTCAACAGTGGACATTTATGAAATCAATGCCCTGTTCTGTAACAAAGTCATATTTTGATTAGAAACCCCATAACATTTTCCAGTTGATTTATAACAAACAATATGAAAATTAATCCGATTTAAATTATAATTGCAAAATATTATATTTCCATAAGAGTCGTTTTTAAAGACCAAGGAGTTGTTGTCCTGGTGAAAGTCCATTCCTGGGTCCCAGAGAAGTGTTGCTTTACAAACAGAAACCTGTGTACATTATTTATGGCATATTTTGTGTTCAAGATTTATCAGCGTCACTCTTCATTATTAATTGAAATATTAAATAATGAAGACTTCTTATTTCAGAACAAAACACAAATCCTTGTTTGGTATATTTGTTCCCATAATGGTTAAGCTGATGGGGAAAGTGTGTTAACCGCTGCCCTTCTATGGGAAAAGACCTTCAGAAAGATCCTCATTTAATTCCTCTTGGCTCGGCGTCAGTGCCGGTGCGGATCACTTCACACAGGACACATCCAGGTCATGTGATCCGAGTCCATTTATAGCAAACACTGGATCAATCTGACCACAAATCACACTTTCACATTAACAAAATCTCTGGCTTATTTCAATCAGCATTGTGGAAATGTACTTTTAAAAGTAGTGTTAAATAATATTGCATTACTCTCTATAAAAGTAAGTACCGGTACTCGGCTTAGTTGCTTTTTATGTCATGCGTTACTTTCTCTCAGTTGGCTGAGGCTCGCTGTCTTCAAGGCCTTGCAGTTATAACACCCATCTTCAGTTTCTTCTAAACACACACAGGGATATTATTATATTCAGAGCACTTTGAATGTTTCCTGACCCCTAGAGCGATGTAGACTCCATACAAAAGGTGTCTTATGTCTTGTTACATAAAAACTGATCTGGATCGGGCCGACTGCTGTAAATCTCGGGATAAACAGAGAGACTAACATTAGCGTAGATGCCATTCTTCTGATGATGTAACGACTACATCTGGTGTTATGGGAAGAGTTCCCGGTTCCGGCTGACCTAGATAATGCAGCCTAACAATCATTTAACTGATTTAAATAATAGAAATTGATAATGTTCTATATGTATGCCATAGTAAAGAGATGTGCTTGTAGTCTAGATTTAAACTGACAGAGTGTGTCTGCTTCCCGAACAATTTTTGGACCAGCTGGAGTTTGTTTATTAAGCGAGCAGGGCAACCACCCAGTAGAGCGTTACGATAATCTAGCCTTGAGCTCATGAACACATGAACTAACTGTTCAGCATTTTGCATTGAAAGCATGTGCCGTAATTTAGATATATTTTTAAGATGGTAGAATGCAGTTTTACAGATGCTAGAAACATGGCTTTCAAATGAGAGATTGGTATCAAAGAGCACACCCAGGTTCCTCACTGACGACGAGGACTTGACCAGCCATCAAGTGTTAGACAGTATTCTAGGTTACTACTTGTGGAGGTCCTAGCACTGAGCCCTGCGGTACTCCATACTGAACTTGTGATCGGTGTGACATCTCTTCATTTACTGCTACAAACTGATAACGGTCAGATAGGTGTGATGCCATGCAGGTCCACTAATGCCTACATAATTTTCGAGTCTATTCAGAAGAATGTTGTGGTCGATAGTGTCGAATGCAGCGCTAAGATCGAGTAACACTAACAAAGAGATACAACCACGATTGGATGATAAGAGTAAATCATCTGTAATTCTGATGAGAGCAGTCTCAGTACTATGATACGGTCTAAATCCTGACTGGAAATCCTCACAGATACCATTTATTTCTAAAAGGGAGCGTAGTTGTGAGGACACTGCCTTTTCTAGTATTTTTGACAGAAAGGGTAGATTTGAGATTGGCCTGTAATTGACTAATTCTGTAGGATCAAGCATTTTTTTAACAAGTGGTTTAGTAATAGCCAACTTCAAAGTTTTTGGTACATATCCTAATGACAAGGATGAATTAATGATATTAAGAAGAGGATCAATGACCTCTGGAAGCATCTCTTTTAGTAGTTTAGTCAGTATAGGGTTGGTTTAACGAGTTTAGCCAATTCTTCTCCCATAGCAGTGAATGACAGGAAATGTTGAAGCTTTAATTTTGGTTAATTTAGCCACTGTATTAAATAAATACCTAGGGCTGTGTTTGTTTTCTTCTAAGAGAGTCGAGAAATAAGATCATCTAGCAGTTTTTACAGCCTTTCTGTATGCAGTCTTGCTCTCTTTCCACAAAAAGCGAAAAACCTCCAGTTTTGTTTTTTTCCAACTGCGCTCTATTTTTGGCTGCTGTTTTAAGGGCCCAAGTGTGCTCGTTGTACCACGGCGTTGGACTATTTTCTTTAATCTTTAAGCGCTGGGGAACGACTGTGTCTAAAGTACTGGAAAAGGGAGAGTCAATAGTTTCTGTTGCAACATCGAGTTCCTCTAGGCTATCTGGGATGCTGAGGAGATGAAACTGATGAGGAAGATTATTTACAAAGCAATCTTTACAAAAGTAACATCACAAAAGTAATCTGATTACTTGTAATCTTGCTACCCCCCAAAACTGTCCACAGTTATTTGTGCATGAAGGGTAGATCGAAATTAAGTTTAATAAAGAGTAATGAAGTTATTAGCTTTGCAGAAGACATAAGTTAATTTGACAGTTGTTTGTTGTTCTAATATCACCAGGAAGCAAGTCTGATATATTACAGTACCACAGTTCAAAGCTTTGTGAAGGATTATTGTAAGATTATGCTCAACTAAGACCAATAGTGCAAGATCAGTCAAATAAGTATCTTTAAAAAAATAAATAAAAACCAGATCGATTGGGCTGAAACCAAAGTTGTGCTAATTTGATCATATTCTGTTCATCAGTTAGGCAGTGAAAAATGAGTCAGTCACTGATACGAAGCAAACAATTTACCATCTCAACAAAACAACTGGACCCACTTTATATTAGATGGCCTTAACTACTATGTACTAACATTTTAATTAATAATTTGATACATTGCACATATTGTGTACATACATATTTTTACATTGTACTTACATTTTAAAAAATACCTGCATGTAATTACATCTGTAATTAATTTCTGTAGTTACATTTGTAATTACACAGTTGACACTTACACCTAACCCTACCCTTAAACTGACCCACACCACCACACCTGTCTCTAACCCTACCCTTAAACTTACCCACACCACCACACCTGTCCCTAACCCTACCCTTAAACTGACCCATCCCACCACACCTGTCCCTAACCCTACCCTTAAACTGACCCACACCACCACACCTGTCCCTAACCCTACCCTTAAACTTACCCACACCACCACACCTGTCCCTAACCCTACCCTTAAACTTACCCACACCACCACACCTGTCCCTTACCCTACCCTTAAACTGACCCATCCCACCACACCTGCCCCTAACCCTACCCTTAAACTGACCCACACCACCACACCTGTCCCTAACCCTACCCTTAAACTTACCCATCCCACCACACCTGTCCCTAACCCTACCCTTAAACTGACCCATCCCACCAAACCTGTCCCTAACCCTACCCTTAAACTGACCCATCCCACCACACCTGCCCCTAACCCTACCCTTAAACTGACCCATCCCACCACACCTGTCCCTAACCCTACCCTTAAACTGACCCATCCCACCACACCTGTCCCTAACCCTACCCTTAAACTGACCCATCCCACCACACCTGCCCCTAACCCTACCCTTAAACTGACCCATCCCACCACACCTGTCCCTAACCCTACCCTTAAACTGACCCATCCCACCACACCTGTCCCTAACCCTACCCTTAAACTACCCATCCCACCACACCTGTCCCTAACCCTACCCTTAAACTTACCCATCCCACCACACCTGTCCCTAACCCTACCCTTAAACTGACCCATCCCACCACACCTGTCCCTAACCCTACCCTTAAACTTACCCATCCCACCACACCTGTCCCTAACACCCTTTAAACTGACCCATCCCACCACACCTCAAACTTAAACTTACCCATCCCACCACACCTGTCCCTAACACATGAACACAAGTTATTGCAAAGGTGTATACAAAATGAACACAAGTATATTGTACTTATTTTTTTATGCAAGTACATAGTAGTTAAGGCCACCTAATATAAAGTGGGACCAAACAACTTTCTATGAATAAAAGTAGAACAGTAGATCAGCATCTGAACCGCAGTGCTTTAATGTTACCTTTTTACTAGCTCTGCAAAGCAAGATGTTTACAAAGCAGCTGAGGAGGAGGAGCACAAAGCAGCCAGCCAACACCTGCACATTCTAATCACTTTAATGCTAATCTGAATCTAGAGTGATCCAAAGCATTTTCCTGCATATACATTTAGATCACTCTCTCTTCTGGAATAAGCGTTCATCTACTCGTGAATTACATTTGTGCCGACTTCAGCACCTCGAACAGACTCTCCTCGAGAACAGTGAATGCAATGGATGCAATAACCATCACATGTTCTAAACAATCAGGCAAATAATACAATTTACAGCCGCAACGTCAAACAATAAAAAGTCAATTTTAAAAAGTGATCCATATTTTGTTTAAAAGGTCAGTAACGCCTTAACATCAAGAGGAAGTTTAGTGAAATAATAAACTGGCTAGTGATTTATTTCTAGTCTTCCACTTCAATTATCAGCTGAGACTAGAAATGAAAACTTTATGCTGGAAAAAACATCGAAACATTGATTTAGTTTGGGTCAACTATAGTTACTGTGTGGTCATTTTATCATGCACAGCTTTTTTCTTCTAAATAATTGTGACCCTGGAGCCCAACAGCAGTCCTACGTAAATCTGGGGCGATAGCCAACAACACATCGTATGGGGCAAAATTATCAAATTTTCTGTTATGTCAAAAATCATTAGCATATTAAGATCATGTTCCATTAAGATGTTTTGTAAATGTCTGACCGTAAATATATCATAAATGTATTATTAGTAATAATATGCATTGCTAAGGACTTCATTTGGACAATTTTAAAGCAGATTTTCTCAATGTTTAGATTTATTTGCACCCTCAGATATTCTTGGCAAAATAGTCTAACAAACCATACATCAATTTAAAACAAATTGACCCTTTTGTGGTCCAGGGTCACAATTGAGTAACCACATTAACCCGTTACACACACTTCCCAGTGGACCGACAGGCTTAAAGATCACTGACAAAGAGGAAAACTATTTGATTTCCGGAGAGTAAAGCCTCTTCAAATGGTTTTATTGTTGGAGATTTCCTTTAAAGACCGTCATTAAGCGCATTTAACAGGAGTCAAACTGAACAGGGAAAGCATCTCTGAGAACACGTGTGCATTCAACGTCTGATAAAGAGAAGAGCAAGACGGCAGGTGTGGACACTAATGAATCTGTTGGCTGGGAAAGAGAGAGAGATGCTCTTTTAAGATGATTCCTGAGTATTAAGTGGTCAAAAATTAAAAGTGTCTATGCATGCAGACATCGAAGGTCTACACGTCATTTCATTTGTGCTTGAACTTAAAACTATTGATGCGTTTACCCCTCACTCTAAATATAATGCACATTGGAGGCTCCAGCAAAACAAAGCAAGTGAGTCAACAGATCCAGGGCGCAGGCGGAGCATTAGATGGGAAAATCCCACTAGAAACTTCAATCTTCTGATTCATTTCCATTCAATCATGTGAGATGATCCGTTTCGAGAATACTAAGACATAACATCCTGTCGTTTACCTCAAAAATGAAGATTTCCTGATCATTTCCTCACCCCCGTCTCATCCAAGATGTTCATGTTTTCTTTCTTCAGTGGAAAAGAAATTACGTTTTTGAGGAAAACATTCCAGGATTTTTCTCCACATAATGGACTTCAATGGGAACCAACGGCTGACGGTCCAAATCAATGCAGTTTCAGAGGCTCTGCACGATCCCAGAGGACCTTTTTGGACCATCGGACATTTACAACACAAATTAACATTTATATACTTTTAACCTCAAATGCTCGACTTCGGTGTTGTTGTTCTTCATGGCGTATGACATCATGTCGGAAAGGTCACATGACGTTGGTGGAAGTGCCGACCCAGTGTTAAAACGAACGCACAAAGACTAAATCAAACGCCCTTTACACAAATAAAGGTCAAACAATGATGTCGGATGACTTTAAAGTCGGAGGAGTTTTTCGGCACTTCCACCTACGTCACGTGACCTTTCCGACGTGATGATGTCATACACCATGAAGAAGAACAACACTGACGTCACACCTTTGAGGTTAAAAATATATAAATGTTTATTTGTGTTGTAAATGTGGGATGGTTTGTCTAGATCAGACTCTATTCCTCTGGGATCGTGCAGAGCCTTTGAACCCCTTCCTCTGAAACTGCACTGATTTGGACCTTCAGCCGTTGGTTCCCATTGGAGTCCATTATGTGGAGGAAAATCCTGGAATGTCTTCCAAGAAACTTCTGAAGAAAGAAAGACATGAGCATCTGGGATGAGTAAACTATCAGGCAATCTTCATTTTGAAGTGAACTAATCCTTTAAGGGAAATATTTGTGTGTATATATATGTTTGAAGTATTTCCCTCCTAAACAAGTGATTAAAAAAAACAAAAAACAACTACTATCCCCCTGAACAAATGAAACTGGTTTAATATTGAACTGCTGAATTCTGTGGCTTGAACAACTGGAAACAATACGCCCAGGAACAGAGAACAGCTACGTTTTCTTCCCGTTCTCTTACTAGTAGCAAACGAAGAGAAAGAAAGTCATCCCTGAGGTCTGTGTGTGATTTATACATTAATCACAAAAACACCAACATTTTCCATCAGATTCACCAATTCAAGATGACAAAAACAAACCTTTTTAAAGGAAAACTTCACCCAAAAAATGCAAACGGGTCATGGTTACCCTCACATTGCTCCAAACTCGGATGCGGTTATTTAGGAACAGGATTTTAAGAATCTTCATGCAGTTTTCCTTCCACTGAAGCCGGACTACAAAAGCTTTGACCCCAGAAGAACATAATCAGTGACCCTGAATTCGGGTGTTTGGGTCAGCGCACAAAACTATGCTATTTTCTTAAACCATTAGTCACATGGACTACTTTTATAATGTTGGCTATGTTCTGTTCTTCCTCCTGTGCTGGACAAAAGCTGTGAGAATAATAATAAAAGGCATAAGGTTTGGAACTACATGAGGGTGAGTAAATAGACGATTTCTAACGTCGGGTCAAATATTCTTCAGATACACCAGGAGTCTCTACGAGGAGGAGCAGGAGTCCTTCTGTTTCTTGAAAGAATGTGATTTCAAATGATTAATTTGTGTCAAAACAACATGATCTTCTTCTTGCGCCTCTCTTCGCTTGCTCCATTTCGTTCTGTATATGGAAGCTTCAAAGCACCAACACCGAATGTTCAACTGAGGCCAGTGATTTCGTCCTCGTTTGGTTGCACTAGTTGGCCAATTTCACGTCACAGCATGGCAACAGACAGCGCTCCACCTCTGCGTAATATAGCTTTCTCAGCGCTGGAATGGCTTGCGAACTTTCTTGCGCCGGCGCGGGGGTTTTCCTCCTTCAGTCCAGTGTTCGCTGGGGTCGCCCCGCTGGGCTCCTGGGCTAAAGAACCCCGTTTGTGGAGGCGACCCTGAAAACATGTTTGCAGTCCCTGCGGCGGCTGCTGAGGCGTGAGGCGGCGGGTTTCCCGCTGGGAAGAAGCCTCCATTAGCAGACGCGTCACTGGGAGCTCCGCCCTGGAAGAAGCGGCTGAAGAAGTCCTGCAGGTCTGCAGGCGAGCCGCCACCGGCTGCATGATCCGGGGCGGATCTAGAGGACACAGAACACACACACAGTCATAGCGATAACACAATGGTTTGTTGTTATTTGTTCTTGTTAGGGGTGTGCCTGAAGTAAGGCTGGGCGACATCCTGCCCAGTGTTGTCCTACACACAATGTTTATATTGAAAGCTATGAAAACAAACACTGTTAAAGGAACACTCCACTTTTTTTGAAAATAGGCTCATTTTCCAAGTCCCCTAGAGTTAAATAGTTGAGTTTTACCGTTTTTGAATCCATTCAGCCGATCTTTGTATCTGGCGGTAGCACTTTTAGCATAGCTTAGCATACATCATTGATTCTAATCAGTCCATTAGCATCTCATTCAAAAAATGACCAAAGACACTTTCAATATTTTTCCTATTTAAAACTTGACTCTTCTACAGTTACATCGTGTGCTAAGACCGACTGAAAATGAAAAGTTGCGATTTTCTACACCTATATGGCTAGGAACTACTTAATCATTCCTGTGTAATAGTCTCGGATCTTCGCGGCTGTACCATGGCTGCAGCGGCGCAGTGATTCGTTGGTATTCTGTGAAACATGGTGGTAGTACACCTTCGACTTACTATCACAGCCCTTTACAACACACAGAACCATGGCTAATCACACAGGGAAATACACTACACTATTTGTCGGCTGCAAGCCTGAAACTTTCTCTGCAACTACACAAACTTAGTGCCGGTCACATTGAAAGTTACCTAGCGGGGGCTACTTTCAGCGCTGTGTAATATCACTGCGCCGCTGCAGCCATGGTACAGCCGTGAAGATCCGAGACTATCACACAGGAATGAGAAAGTAGTTCCTAGCCATATAGGTGTAGAAAATCTCAACTTTTCATTTTCAGTTGGTCTTTCAACTTTGTTTCATGCACAACATGTATATTTATTTAAATGATTATAAATGCGTGAATTGAATGCATTATTATTGCAGCTTCCATAGATATCAGTGTATTTAATTTAAATTGAACAAACTAGCTATACATGTCTTTTTCTATAGGCTAGTAAGTCATTTAAATGTCTATTTAAATCTCTGAAAGCTCAAATAAACATTATGTGGTTGAATAGTGATCATAGATTGAATGGATTTCCGTCTCTGGCTCAGCACCAGCTAAAGCGTGGAAGCACATTTGAATTTATCAGACGCAAACAAACAAACATGTAAAATTAGATGTATTATTAAAAAGATTATTAAAATGAATATGGTATGGATGAAAGTTAGTGACAGACAGTAAGAGTTCAGGTTATTCCCCTCACACTGACATGGATGTTCACGGAGCAGACGTCTCCTTTCTTTAATTCCAAATGGAGAGATGGACTTTTGTCTTTATTATTATTTTGTACTGTATTATTTGGTTACGGTGTTATTTTTGGTTCAAAGGGTAACAAAAATAACACTATAAAATCTAAAGAGTGTTCATGTGATTTTATACATTGTTGTGAAATTAATGAATGCATAATAATCGTGATAATCGGGAATTATTTCTCAGACAATACCAACAAAATCTATAATCGTTGCATCCCTACTGATGACATTGCATTTTGATGCGCTTATACCAGTTGATTTGCCCGGTCTTTTTATTTTTATCAAAGGGTCCATAACACACAGAGTTTCTGCCAGTCTCATGTTAGTCTTGAGTGCCATGGATATTCTGTATCATAGTAACCAAAGTATCTCAGCTGGAAAACATTGAGCTTGCAAAGTGCTTTGAAGCACCACCAGGTGGCTGTTTTCAGAAGAGCACCAGGCATTTATTAGCTGGCTATAATGCCTTTGTGGACACACGATAGTTGAATATGTATTGCTACGCATATGGCCAACACGCACATATTGTGTTTCCATGTTTTATGGAAACATTCCATAGGCGTAATGGTTTTTATACCGTATAAACTGTACATTTATCCCCTACACTGCCACACACACACACACACACACACACACACACACACACACACACACACACACACACACACACACACACACACACACACACACACACACACACACACACACACACACACACACACACACACACACACACACACGCCCCTGCCCCTGCCCCTGCTCCCTGCCCTGCTGCCCTGCCCCTGCCCCTGCCCCTGCCCCTGCCCCTGCCCCTGCCCCTGCCCCTGCCCCTGCCCCTGCCCCTGCATGTACCAAGCTTCAGTCGACTATAGGTAAGACTTGACAATTCTGATTCAACTATGTAAATCCTTATTCGGGGATACCCCTAGTACACACACACACACATACACATTTATATATATCTATCTATCTCTGGAAAAAATTTAAACCACCATTGATTTCTGAACTTGGAGTGATATATACAGTGAGGAAAATAAGTATTTGAACACCCTGCTATTTTGCAAGTTCTCCCACTTGGAAATCATGGAGGGGTCTGAAATTGTCATCGTAGGTGCATGTCCACTGTGAGAGACAATCTAAAAAAAAAAAAACAGAAATCACAATGTATGATTTTTTAACTATTTATTTGTATGATACAGCTGCAAATAAGTATTTGAACACCTGTCTATCAGCTAGAATTCTGACCCTCAAAGACCTGTTAGTCTGTCTTTAAAATGTCCACCTCCACTCCATTTATTATCCTAAATTAGATGCACCTGTTTGAGGTCGTTAGCTGCATAAAGACACCTGTCCACCCCATACAATCAGTAAGAATCCAACTACTAACATGGCCAAGACCAAAGAGCTGTCCAAAGACACTAGAGACAAAATTGTACACCTCCACAAGGCTGGAAAGGGCTACGGGAAATTGCCAAGGAGCTTGGTGAAAAAAGGTCCACTGTTGGAGCAATCATTAGAAAATGGAAGAAGCTAAACATGACTGTCAATCTCCCTCGGACTGGGGCTCCATGCCAGATCTCACCTCGTGGGGTCTCAATGATCCTAAGGAAGGTGAGAAATCAGCCCAGAACTACACGGGAGGAGCTGTTCAATGACCTGAAAAGAGCTGGGACCACCGATTCCAAGGTTACTGTTGGTAATACACTAAGACATCATGGTTTGAAATCATGCATGGCACGGGAGGTTCCCCTGCTTAAACCAGCACATGTCCAGGCCCGTCTTAAGTTTGCCAATGACCATTTGGATGATCCAGAGGAGTCATGGGAGAAAGTCATGTGGTCAGATGAGACCAAAATAGAACTTTTTGGTCATAATTCCACTAAACGTGTTTGGAGGAAGAAGAATGATGAGTACCATCCCAAGAACACCATCCCTACTGTGAAGCATGGGGGTGGTAGCATCATGCTGTGGGGGTGTTTTTCTGCACATGGGACAGGGCGACTGCACTGTATTAAGGAGAGGATGACCGGGGCCATGTATTGCGAGATTTTGGGGAACAACCTCCTTCCCTCAGTTAGAGCATTGAAGCACACAGCCAGGATAACCAAGGAGTGGCTCTGTAAGAAGCATATCAAGGTTCTGGCGTGGCCTAGCCAGTCTCCAGAACTAAACCCAATAGAGAATCTTTGGAGGGAGCTCAAACTCTGTGTTTCTCAGTGACAGGCCAGAAACCTGACTGATCTAGAGAAGATCTGTGTGTGTGGAGGTGGGCCAAAATCCCTCCTGCAGTGTGTGCAAACCTGGTGAAAAACTACAGGAAACGTTTGACCTCTGTAATTGCAAACATAGGCTACTGTACCAAATATTAATATTGATTTTCTCAGGTGTTCAAATACTTATTTGCAGCTGTATAATACAAATAAATAGTAAAAAAATCATATATTGTGATTTCTGGATTTTTTTTTTAGATTTGTCTCTCACAGTGGACATGCACCTACGATGACAATTTCAGACCCCTCCATGATTTCCAAGTGGGAGAACTTGCAAAATAGCAGGGTGTTCAAAAACTTACTTTCCTCACTGTATATATTTGGGTGACCAAACGTCCTGTTTTCAAGTCCTGTCCTGGCTGTCCTGCCTGGTTTTTTGAAAGTGATGAAGATGTCCTGGTTTTCATAATATTTCCAATGAGCCATTAAATTGACCGGCAGTTGCTATATATAGTTGCAGTGTCGGCGCTACTATCACACGCATGATGCATTTGATTTGCCTTAGTGAACCCGCACACCCACCCACGCGCAATGCACTTTTAGAAAGAGGTTGCGTGCCGCAGAAGAAGCGACAGCGTACTCCCTTTTCCCATCACAAATCAGGTCGGAAAGGCATTTAATTTCAATAAAAACTAAGAAAATATTAGAAAAGTGAAAATAAAGCATCTAATTTGTTTAATAAGTGTTTATCAGTTAGGGGTCGTGAACAGAAAAAAGTGACCCTCAACATTTTCTCACATTATCACAGTAACACAGTTTACTTTGTTTTGCTCTCCTATCCTATAGTGTCCTGCATGCACTAGTAAAAAAAAAAAACATATCTGGTGTCTGACAACAGTGGCGAGTAAACCAACTTCTCATTAGGAAAGTCAAGAGTGTTTACCTGTGGCGGCTGGCACCGCTGCTACCTTTAGAGCCGAACGAGATATGATATGGCACGCGATGTGTGTCTGGAGAGATGCTTATCCGCTGACAGCCTGCCCACTCTGTGAGAACATGGGGACATGCGTCTCAGTGATCTGAACATATGAATACAACTTATGAACATCATACAGATATATGACGGTGAAGACACCAAACTACCAGTGATGTCAAAGACTTTGCCGTCCATGAAGGCGAAGAATGTGATGCGTAGTCCCAGCATACTAGATTCAGCCCACAGGTCTCCCTCCTCGGCACTGTGCCATTTATTACATTCAGCACAGAATCGGGCCTCGCCCGGCTCGCGGTCCATCTCAAAGCGCCTGTGGAAAAGACCATCCTCAGATGAACATAGAAACGCAGAATATAACCGAAGCTTGTATGAAAGGACAGGACTGAGATGACAATGTCAGTCATACGCACTTGTGCTTGCCCTCACATTTAGTGCACATCATTGTGTTCATGGCTTCTTTCAGGTCATCCTGGAGTTTGGTCAGGAACTCATTCATGGATTTTGAAAGCTCTGTAGCTGCCATACGCTTCCTGCAGACACAGCACAAACACAAGACGTTTGTGCTTATATCAAAGAAACATGTACACATTTCTAATTCTCGTTAAATTCTCATCAGAATCGCATACAACAGATACTCCCATGAAACAATATTTTGGAAGGGCTCGACATTAGCGCTTGTCCAGGACGAGTTTTACTTGCCCGACTGGACAAGCTGATTAAACCGCCAATTACTAGGGAAAACTAGGGAATCACCAAAATGCAAGAATGATTCTGATTTAGTGTAAGTGGCAATCAATAGTGGATAATAATAGATCATGTATAATGAACTGACGCTAACAAGGTTGCGCTGTTGAGGCTCGCACAGCCTCTCAAGGAGAAATCAAAACAAATGTGTGCTGTTCGCATATGAGAAATGTTTTTATATTTATAACATATGATACAGTTAAGCAAGAGTGCGGTTTTCCTGAATACCATCACGACTGAACATGTGACACTGATTTCATATGACGGTTCCATAAACAATTCATTAACATTTTAGATGCAGTATTGACATGGGTGTCAGAACCATTATGTGTGGGCGGGACAAGGCTCACCCACGTTTTAAAGGAACACTCCGCCGTTTTTAGAAATAGGGCTTATTCAACATCTTTCCTACATTTAGATATGTGGGCAAATGCATTTTTGTCTCAGTGCATGCATTGTTTTAGTTTGGCAGGGTCGGCGCTACCTTAGCTTAGCATAATGAATGGAATCCTATGTTGCCAGCTAGCATGTCCAGAGTAAAAGTGATCAAAAAAAAAAACTTCTTGTGGCCTGCGTATTCACAACGAGTAGAAATAGCAACACATGAAATCCCACAACTTACATTTCATGTGTTGTGTGATATCTCTGCAGTAGCAGTGCTTCGCCTGTGCTTCCCCATAATATAGTCCCAAGTTAATATCTGCCTAGTCTTAATCTGCATCGCTATTTGCATTCATTGTGAATCCGCAGGCCACAAGTAACACACACACAGTTTTTTAGTCTCTGCCGCCTCAATATACATCTCCTGTCATTGTACATTTTACCGTTTCATTCGACAAACTCTATCGTTATATCACAAACCCACACACAGGAACTCAAAGGTCTTCACGGCAAAATAAAAGTTCCGTTTAACAAAGTAATTGTGACAGGATTAATGTTGTATGAGAATTTCGCTACGTCTCAATGTAATAATAATATAATATGCATTTAATTTATACACAGAAAGAATATTATTTAACATTAAACCTACTTAAAAAGCACTGTTTATTTCATGTATCTTGTTCTGTTGTATTAATGTTGGCCTGTTGAATGTTAAATGGATCCAGTCTATGTTCATTAGAAACTTTTTGATAATGCAGCAATAAACAAGCTAGTAGGTTTGTTATTGTATGTTTTTTTATTTGATTGTTTTACTTTGCTGAAAAACATGATAGAAAACACTCAATTTTAATGAAAATTTCAAATAAGAGGACAAGTGACAAATATCGGTATCGGCCAATAATTGTTTGATAAAATCAGTATCGGCCCCCAAAAAATCATATCGGTGCATCCCTAATAAAAACTGTAATGTATAATCGCAGTGAGCGGCGCTTGTGTGTTTCGATTTCTCCTCCAGAGAAGAAACAGCACAACCTTGTTAGCATCAGTTCATTATACATTATATATTATTATCCACTATCAATCGCCACTTACACTAAATCAGAATCATTCTTGCATTTTAGTGATTCCCTTGTTATTTTTTGTGATTGACGTTTTAATCAGCTTGTCCGGTCGGGCAATTTGTGACGTGTTGGTTCCCGGAAGAAAACTCAAGACTATGATGGAGGAGTTCAGAAACACTGATATAGAGAAGAACTGGAACTTTGCAGAGCTTTTTAATGCTCAAACTGCAACATCACACACTAGAGACAGATAAAGATGGGGGGGGGGCAAAATAGCTCTTTTGTGGCAATTCTATTAACCCATTTAGTGGTTGTTTTCTAAAAGGACTCACAGTTCATACTCTCGCCGTGTCTCTGGGTTACTGACGATGTCCCACGCTGCTCGTAACACTTTGAAGGCCTCGCCAGCGCCTGGGTGCTTGTTTTTGTCTGGATGGACCTGCACGCAAACAATCCATTAAACCTTAAGAAATACATAAAACCCATATAATACAGGCTTCAGAGCAATGATTTAACTTCATCTCACCTGTACTGCCAGCTGCCTGTAAGCTCTCTTGAGTTCAGATTCAGTGGCATGAATATCCACTCCAAGAACATTAAATGGGTCTAACTCCTCTTCAGGGATCTGAACCAGAGCAGCAGACGTGACAGGATTAACATCAAATCACTAAGGCCATCCTTAAAAATATTCTTGTTTGCCGTAACCCGACCCACTCAATTTAGCACAGACTCAATAATCGTAATTTTTTTTGCTTTTAGTCCGACCGACCGGTTGTAAATGTGCGTAAAGACCGACCAATTTCTTTTTTTTACTCTTCAAACAACTAATACAAGAGCAATAAAATAATATGAAATATATTTTAGTAAATATTGTAAATATATAAATTGTCTAGGCCTACATACAAACAAAGGCTACGTTCTTTCTTTTACATAAAAACCAGTGACGTCCAAACATTTTTTTTTCTTCTTCTTCGTGATAAATCTTTCAAAAAATGATGCCAGGTAAGTTGGTAGTTTTATGTGTATCCCAGCCACCGGAATAGCCATTGTTTAATGGAAGGAGACATAGGCGTGTTAATCAAGCATTAACTAAAATTAAAAGAGCGACATGTTTTGATTTGCATGGTGGTAACTCAAGTTTTTTTGCTTTGTTTTTTGGCTTGAAATTTCGTTTGTTGAAAATATAAACTTAATTTAGAAATACTTTTTAAATGAAAAGAACCGAGGGCGGGGCTGAGCGGGAGGGGGGGTGCACCTGAGACCCACAGTGATGGATTGATTGACAGCTGTCTTAACGTCCTACAACGTCCAATAGGAAAATTTAACTGCAGTAGCCATAAGAGGGCAGTACTCAGATGCTTTACACCATATATTGTAGAATTAAAACACTTTATACTCAAACGTCAAAACATTTACTCGAATCAGTGAACAGCACTAATAAAGCCCCAGTCTTGCAGATCATTCAACGAAAAAAAGTTGTCTCAGGGTTTAGTTACACTTTAATAAAAAACATAAAAGCTGACCATTTTTTTTAAAAACGTACTTATTTTCATTTAGTTAGAAGTAACCCGTTATTGAGTTTCATTAACCTGATGTACCAACTAAACCTGAAATAAAAATTAATAAAAACTATAGACATAAAAAAAAAAAAAATGGACGGATAGACGGGACAGCTGGACGGATATATAGAACGGATGGATGGATGGATAGATAGACGGACAGATGTGCCCCAAAAGTTTCTAAATGCGCTCCTTAACATTTTACATTGAATTATGTTTTTAAAAGCTTTATACCATTGTTTGAAGCAACTGCATGCCTTATTTTTATAAAACAATTGAAAATAAGCGGAAAATACTTTCTATTGTATTTCTACAGCAATAATGTGTCAAATCCTGTTCTTAGTCTTTCCTCCTGACTATGAATTAAATGGGAATGAGATTAAATACAGTTTATTGTGTAACCAAAACTGACGTTTAATTATAAACGAGCTGGAAATACACCGGGACTCTTATTTTGAAATGTCTGCGCCTCTTTTGCAGTTCAGATGAAGAAATAAAATATGCATCCGTCTAAACCATATTACCATATAAACATCTTAAAGTCATTATTCCTCAGCAGGAGTTCATAATCATTCCCTGTCATTAATGTGTGTTATTGATGGATTGAGCCGCTCTGAAGCGCTGTCGCGTGAGCCGGGAGAAGCTCAACATCTCTGTGTTTTCCCGCTGTTAGATCCGCACGTGTGTGCATCTGTTACACAGGACATCAGTTCTGACGGGATCTCTTCCCTAAACATCTCGTTTTTATTCGTTGACAGTAGATTTATCATAGTTTTTGTCATCGAAAACTATTTTTTATGTAGTTATCGTCTAATTTTCGTCTAAATAAGGTGG
The DNA here is from genome assembly GCA_023029165.1 of Gobiocypris rarus. NCBI lineage: Eukaryota > Metazoa > Chordata > Actinopteri > Cypriniformes > Gobionidae > Gobiocypris > Gobiocypris rarus. Next base: position 32,515,796 of record CM040931.1, on the reverse strand, counting down.
TAACCGAAAATGATTCGTCTAATGGATTACTACCTTGGCGAGGGCCAGCAGTCTCTGCAGCTCTTCTCCAGGTTGCCACTTGTCTGCCCCCTGTTGGGAGACTCTGGATTTGAGCTTTCATTCACGGCGGCTTGTTTATAGAAACACCCGTGAATCCTCACGGTCAGATCCGACACTTTCCTCCAAACTCTGCTGCTTTGGAAGGCAAGCCACCATTTCCTGCCTCTCTCTCCCGCCAGCCTTCCCACGACGCGCCGCATCACCTGAGATCCCGCGCTTAGCGCGGCACTAATAAATCTCAAACTGGAAAGAGCAGCGTGTCGAGCCCAGCACAAAGTCCTGCCGGCGCCTTCGATTAAAGCTACAGTTGAACACCAGCTCCAGTCCAGGATTCGCCTCAAATCTCGAGTCAAGCCTGGAATATCTGTGACCTTGGAGAGCATGCGCGCTCCAAAGTCGTAAAGTGCGATCCCAGAGGATTCGACCGCGACTCCACAGCGGTGGGTCAAAGAGATGATGAGCTCCACGACCATATGGATGCAGGAAATGCACCAGGGACTGACAAATTCCGCCAGGAAATCCCGACACACCATGACCAGCTGGATCCCGTTTTTCCTTCGTGCACGGCTGTGATTGTGCAGATGCTGGCTCCGTCGCTTCACCTGCTTGTGTCTGCTGGGCCCAGAGGATGCAAGGAAGGATTTATGAGATGAGGAAGATGTCCACGATGGCGTTTGATCACAAGGCCCCTGCGCCAGTCCGCTCTTCTTGGACTTTCCTTTCCTCCCGGTTCCAGCATTGCGGGATCTAGACTCTCCGTTGCCCCTCAACTCATTCTCCAATTCATTTTTCCCACCTCGTTCACATTTCTCCTTCTCAGCACTCCCATCTTCCATCTGATCCTTAGTTGTGGTATTTTGTTCTTCATTCTCGTCTACTTCCAAATCAAAGTCTTCATCGGGGAATTCACAATCAAAATCATCGAACGCGTCATGTTCACACTCCTGAGGAGGCATCACATGACTGTCATTTACATAACACGGATTGGCCAGAGAAATGATGGGCGGTCCACAGTCCTCACTTTCCTCTACTGTACCCAAATGTATGGCCATGTCTTCTTCCATCTTGCTCAGATATCCACAGCGTCACTCCCTCACGCTTAAGACAGACATGGAAATATCCATCGTGAGCTTCAGGGTGGCAGCAGACTTAGACAGGCATGCATTGTATTTAACAGCAGTCTCATAATCACGAGTGAAACACAATATGAGGTCTTCAGCATGTCCAGCATTGCAGACGATCAGAGATGGACATTTCCAAATCACAGCAGCATTCTGAAGCCCTGCGAATGAGAAGAAAAACCTGTCAACATGCGCCAAATAGCAAACATGAATATAACACTGAAGATTTCATGAAGACTCATTTAAGACCAAGTAACGATTGAAGGAAACACAACATCAGTGTGATCTCTAAATGCAGATGTTTAAGGAGAAACACTTCAACACATCTTCCAACAGATATCTGTGGCTTTTTAATTCATTCGACTAAAAAAAGCTCGACTGGTTTTGCTCAGAAGCTCTTCAATATGGACATCACTTTCACTGCCGCTTCTGATCACACCGCAGAAAGGGATTTCTCTCTTTCCAGCACAAATATCCCAAGATTCATAAATCCACACACATTCCACTGGAACATGACATGAAATATGAAGTCTTGCTTTCTGTGAAGTTTAGGACTAAAACCAGAACAAATATCTGCAATGGGCTCAGAAAGACCAGCTTCATTTAGAAGTTCTGACAGATATTTGATGTTGTTTTGAGCATAAATCACTTCATTTTATAACATTTTTAAGACTTCGTTTTGCATTTGCACCTCAAGTATATTTATCAGAGATGCACCGATATGACCATTTTGGCGATACCGATAAATCTTAATGTTTGAAAGCTGATAACCGATATATTGGCTGATAAATCTAAACCCAAATTTATTTTTTGAGAGCCTGATTATAAAAACAAAAGTCTCACCATTAAAGCCATGTCACAAACACACAGTTATGATGCTCTCATTATGATTTTATACAGCCGATATGACATTTGCGCTGCGCACGTTGTAACTATTTTCTATGTGATTTCAATCATATCTCAAGCGATTCATAACTAGGGCTGGGCACCGAACGTCAATACTTTTATGGTTTAGCACTATAATCCGCCACGCAATAGACGCTGTTTCCAAGTTCAGTGCGGGCGTGTGTGTGTGCTGTGCATGCTGCGAAACAGACCGACTTGCACATTATACTTAGTAAGCCTATGCGCAACTAAACCATCAAATACACAACAAATAGCCTATATGTCAAAATGGCCGGCTTGAAGAGTATTCACTTAAACACAGTTTATCTTAAATGGGCGTAAACAGTTTGGAGAAATCAATGGGAGAATGATATTATTAGATCTGCATTCGGTCTTAAAGGGGCAGCGTCTAATAAACCTGCCATTAATGTCAATCAAACAACAAAAGGCAAAGAGCTCACAGCTTTTGTATGAATAACTTTAGTTTTAATAAGCATTAATCTATCAATTTATACAGTGAAAACTATGCAGTGTTATTTTACATTTCATTACTTTATTAGACTTAAAAATTATTTTTTTTAGATTTTTAAAGATTCTTTTAATTAATAAAAAGTTAAAAAGAACAATAATAGTGTCTGCTGGCGCACATCTATCCAAAAAGCACTACCAGTTTTATTAATAATGTTACCCTGAGTGAGAAGTGGTACTAGAATTTGTTTTAATTAAGGTGAAAAATAAACATTGTGTGTTTAATGTATTTGTGTTGATGTTGAAATGGATTTTAAAACATATGGTATCGAAAAAAGTATCGTTAGGAACCGATATCGAAACTGAGGTAACGAAATTGGCATCGGATCGAAAGATTTTGAATTATTCATAACCATCACGTGAATAATGCACATCTGAAGCGTCTCAGCTGAAGGAAATAATACATTATATATCAGCTTTAATATATCGGACAATTTTTCTTATCAGGCCGATACCGATATAGTGGCCAATATATCGCACATCCCTAAAATGTATCTAGTTTAGATATTTGTATTGGAGAACAGGACATTTGCAATGCACACAACATTTAATGCCATGACTTTATGAATGTAAGACTTCCTGCTCTGATTTAAGATCATTAAGGCATTAAATTGTGTAAGGGATTTTTTAAGCCTCGCAGAAACCCTGATAACATCAGACACCGTATGTTCAAGTAAACGCTAACGAATTATACACAACACAACATCAACACAACTGTAAGGTTAAATTATGTACAGTTCTGACTATAAATCAGTGTAATTTCTAATTCATTAAAAAAGGCTGAACTGATAATCTTGAAGAGATGCACTAAATCAAGAATCAATAACTATTAGGGATGCATCAATAGGATTTTTTAGAGCCGATATCTGATGTTTATTGCTGCATTATCAAATAATTTCTAGTGAACATAGACTGGATCCATTTAACATTAAACAGGCCAACATTAATACAACAGAATAAGATACATGTGAAATAAACAGTGCTTTTTAAGTAGGTTTAATGTTAAATAACACTGCATCTTCACTGTATAAATTAAATGCATATATTATTATTACATAGAGACGTAGCTAAATTCTCCTACAACATTAATCCTGTCACAATTACGCTTGAGCGCCACAAAGTCGTGTTTTACTGTAACTTCAGCAGCTCCAGGCATGCAAACAAAAGCGCCAATCTCATTGGTCGGTAGGGCTGGACGATATCCCAAAAAAAATTATATCTCGATATTGTCAACATTTTTAAGATATTCGATATATATCTCGATATGTTTGCAATTGCTTTTAAATAAAATAAAAAAAAGTATTTTGCCCCCATTAAAAACAAAAACTATTTAGATAGAACCAAATTAAATACAAAATGTTTACGTTTACTGAACGGGTTGGGATGACCAAAATCTTAAATCATGATACGAGTAATTTAATATTTTTTTAAATGTACTTTTATAATTACAATATAGATTTTTAATTTGATCTTTTTTTTTTTAAACATAAGCAAAACATGCAAATTACAAACAATATGACAAAAACAGTGCTTTATTTTCAGCTACAGTGGGTCTATTTAACAGCAGCAAGTCAAGAAATAAATCAAATATCAAATATATATTTTTAAAAAACTGCTCAGTCTTCCCTCTATAAATGAACTATAGGCTACACTGATTCTTAATAAATATATTAAAGTTGTTTAGCCAAGCATGGGGTGGTTTTCTATTTTTTGTTGTGATTAACATTAAATCACACAGAATATGAGCTCCGGCCCTTTAAGAGCTGCACGGACCCAATACACTAACACACGATTCCTCACTCAACTCTGTGTGTGTTCACTAAAGACACACACTACTGAGTTTAATACTCAACACGATGTGCATTTTTACATTTGTTTGATTATTGAAACCCAATAATCCATGAAGGAACTGAATCCCGATCGTAGGTTGTCTGAAAGGCGTGTGCGCGCGCTTCAGGTCAGAGTCCCGCGCCGGGCTAAAATATCCATATATATAACAATTTACAAACTGTAATCTCTAACTTCTGCGAACGGTCGTACGCGCGTTCCGAGAGACTGGCGTATGACGCTCCAGAGAGAATATGTTAGTTCTCGCGAAAACCAAGTTATGTTTTGCGCTATCCTCTGCGCGTCCGCGTTCATCACCGGAACTCACGCTACGCCTGCGTCACACGCTGGAACGCCAGCCTCTCGTGAAACGCATACGACTGTTAGCGGAAGTTAGAGATTACAGTTTGTAAAGTTTTAAACATGGATATTTTTGTCAAACAAACACATGGCTTCACAAGGCCTTTATTAACCCCCCGGAGGCGTGTGGAGCACTTTTATGATGGATAGATGCATTTTTACTGACTTCAAAACAGAAACAGCCATTATAAAGATTGGAACCAGGACATTTTTTTAATATAACTCGTCTAGCTTGTATAACTCGTGTTCATCTGAAAGAAGAATGTAATTTACACCTAGGATGGCTTGAGGGGGAGTAATTCATGGGGTAATTACAATTTTTGGGTGAACTATCCCTTTAAATACCTTACTAACATGTGCTCAAATACAATGGATTGAGAAATTATACCATTACCAAATATTTTGCGAGCTAACTAGACAACAAAGAACATATCACTGTTAGTGTGCTGCTCTAAATTATCTAAAGTTACACAGTTAAAACTACATAACCGTCAGTTTTATCGTAGCCTTTTACGAAGAGTTTTCTGGGCAATTGAAACATGTCAGATCCATGACAGTCGTAGCAGAGAATGAAATGTAAACATGTCTGGAACTTACTGACCTCTCCGTGCTGATAAAGTGCGCGAGTATCGCCTCCTCGCCGGCTGTCGACTGAGGTAAACCACACGGTGCTCGTGTTTTCGTCAATGTGTGTGTTTAATAATATTTATGATGTTTAATCTCTTCATTTACGATGCTGTTTTGCTTTAGCAGGCATGCTAACTGAAGAACAGCTACAGCTAGCTGTGCTGCCGAACGGCACTAAAACAACAGTGTACGGGCAGCAAAGTTGATCTCAGGTGTAATATGAGCTCGAAGGAGCTCATCCTGTTTCTCACCTATCTTTAACTGCTTTCACTGTCCTTCTCTCTTCATTCCAGTTCACTTCCGAGTACAGCACACGAGCCTTACGTCACTTCCGTGTAAGTAACCCTTTCCTGTCATCTGTTAACAGGAGGGACGGGATGGCGTCACGATTGGCTACGTAGAGCGTGAAAGTGTCCATTGGGGAACCGATTGTTAAAATATTTTTCAATAACAAAATACATGTTTTGTTTATTATTGATAATATTAACTGGAAGACTGCTTGGTTAATCACCTTTTAATATTGTATTAATGATAAAACTAAAGAAATATATTTTTAATTTTGCATAGCCTACCCTGTTAAAGGTGCAGTGTGTAGTATTTATGAGGATCTATTGACAGAAATGCAATAAAGACCTTACATAATGAACCGTTATGATTTTACCTTAGAATGAGTTATTTCTATCTACACACATCGCGGGTTCCAACAGTGAAGTTGCCGCCATGTTTCTACGGTAGCCCTAAAGGGACAAACTTCTCTACAGAGCGCTAGCTACTCTCTGCTGTCTCAGACGATGACATCTTTGTCCTGTGTCAGCCACCGTAGCTTCTCTATTTGCTTCGAAAGGGAGGGGTGAGCGGTTGCAGTTCACAACCTCACCACAAGATGCCGCTAAAATCTACACACTGCACCTTTAAATAATTGATTCGAAGATACTTTAATATTGATGAATTATGCTATTGTAAAAATGAGAGTTGATGCTTTATTGGAAAATTGGCAGAATTTATTTCTAATTTAGTTAAATAGTAAATACTAACAAAGTTAGTTAACAAGGTTCTTGAATACATTGTTAATTTGTTTACATTGCTGCCAACATTTTAAATACATAAACAGAAATGCTTAAATTCATCCCCAATGTTTATAGTGGAATTTGATTGTTTTATTTCTTCTCTGAAATTGTAAAAAAGTCACATGCGTAAAATATTATGGCCGCTTGTGTAGTGTGCACTCATCTGAAGCGCGCAAATATTGAGTTCTCTTTCAAGTCTTGCGCTTGAATGGACAAATTCACACATGTCAACATGCCCGTCTTGGCGAGTATCCTAACATAGTAGGTTATGTCTTAAGTAAAACGTAAACAGTCGATAAAGACGTGAGTTCATGTGTAACAGTATGAACTGAATCAGTGCATTATGTCTTAAAGCGACAGAAGCCTTTTCCTGCTGTGTGTGTTTTTAATGTTAATCAAACAACAAATGACACAGAAATCACTCACTGCTCTTGACAACTTTTGTAACTTCAGTAATTAATAATCTTTATTTAATTTATACGATGAAGATTATTATGTGCTATTTTATATTTGGTTACTTTATTCAATTTCTGTGCCTGCTAAACCTGAAAAGCACTGTTTACTTTATATGCATCTTTGCTCTATTCATGGGCGTCGGAAGCAAAAAAAAATAGGGGTAGACGCACGACATCTAGTTTTGACACAAATCAACCCGCGATTCGAGTCCTCCTTTCGCCGAACTTAATCTTCTCCCTTTTCCCATCACATATCAGATCGGATTCGGAAAGGCATATATTTTCAATAAAAATGTAGAAAATATTAGAAAAGTGGAAATAAAGTGTCAAACATGTTTAATAATAAGTGTTTATTGATTAGGGGTAGGTAAATAGACATGCACTGAATTAGAGACGATAAAAGTGAAGGTCCAATATCATTGATCGTAAAAAGTGGGTGGGTCTTGTCCCACCTATTGTATGTATTTGTGCTGTGGCTTGTAGTTTGATTATTTGTTCTTATTTTGTATATTTTTATTTGACAAATGTCCTAATTACTCTGAACAAAGCACATATACCGAACCGTAACGAAACCGTGACCCTAAAACCGTGATAAAAATCGAACCGTGATTAATTTCATCCCTAGTAGCCTATCCATTTACTACACACAAAAAGTAGGCCTATTCGTTATAGGCAACTCTATAAAGTTATATAAAATTAAAAGCATTTGTAAAGTATCAAATATAAATGATAAAAAAGCAATAAAACCCAGTCCGCGTGTGCAGATCAGACTGACGTAAGGTGCCGGGGAATCCCGCTGCTCAAGCCGCGTCACAGAGCAGTGATCACCGCCCACAGACATGGTGATCTCCGGCACTCATCCACAGCTGACGGGCTGCATTCATATTTGCTCATAATAAGCTGCTTATTATGATTGGACTCTGTAATGCTGTTTAAGTTCCCGTCCTAAACGTTTTATACAGACATGAGCTAAAACAGTGAAACGGACAGAATTCCCCCAGCTGTGAGAGTCGGAGAGGAAGGCGCTTCCCCCTGAGCTCAGACCGGAGAGGAAGGCTCTTATTCGGTCAGATGGCGTGCCGCAGTCCGCCCACGCGTTTCTCGCGCCCACACAGGCAGCGAAAGGAGCGTCACTAACTCACCGCTCCTGCCAGCACAGCACAGCAAGCCGAGACAACACAAGAGTTTCAAGAACATTTCAGTCCAACCTCACATCTGTAGAATAAGGTCTAACAAGCACAGAAAATAAATATAAATTACGTATTTAAAGTCTATAAAAAATAGAGCGAAAAGTTTGATAGGCTTTGAACTGAGTTACAGCAGCGCAAATCTAACAGATTCCGTCGTTTCGGTGAGCGAAGCTGAAGTTTCTGCTGGATCCTGTCCTGGAGCTTCTCGAGGTGAGTAATATAACGGGCTACACAACCACACACGAGTCATGCATACAATTACACTCTTAAAAACAAAGGCTATGGCATTTATGATTCAATGAAGAACTTTGAACATTCACACTGCACAAAAGGTACTTTATAGTGGAAGGGGGTTCTTTAGATTTTGTAAATGTTCTTCATACTAAGACAAAAATGGTTTTTCTAAGACTGTGAACCCCCTCTTTTGGAACATTTATCTTTAAGCATGTTGCTATCTTTATTATAAATCAAAACTACTGTAGGCTGGATATGAATGCCTTACACAAACTAGCCCATTATCTGTGCATTTTAAGAATTTAAGAGATGTTTGTTTTACAGTAACTGTAAACAAGAAAATGCAGCTTAAGGCTAAAATGGCTTGAATTCACTTTTTTTTGTGTGTGTGGTAATATTAGACTGAATTTAACCGATCTCTTACATGTCTGAAATGTCTAGATTTTTAGATGACATCAGTGCAGTTGAGAGAAGGATGAAACAATGAAGCTTTTGCAAACCAAATCTGTCTCCAGCTATTATTTTGTAGGGGAGAGATTTTAAAAAGCAGAAGAAATGAGAACCACCATTGCTGCATAGTGCACTCTTAAAGGGATAGTTACTCACGCTGAAGTTCTCTCTTTTTTGTAAGTAGCATCTCCATGCAAACCTGGAGGCTGCATTTTCAGGACCGCATTTCTAGGATTTAGTTGTTTAATTTATATATTGTCCCAACCAACCCCTAGCCCTAAACCTACCCATTGGTAACCCTGTTGAAATATTTAAACTAACTTAAAATGGCCATGCCTGCTGTTTTGTTAAAAATAAGGTGGGGAAAGTTGGAATCAGGTCTCCTCTGTTGGAGTGCATTTGGCTCGATGGCGCTGTCACAAAAAAAAAAAAAAAAACTAGGTCTAGAAATGCAGTCCTGAAACTGAGGCGGTCCTAAAAGTGCAGCCTCTGGTATATATATAGGCCTAATGGCATTGAAAGTGACACGTGCCATATAAAACTAGAGTGTTCTGCCGGTATATGGTGGAGTTTGGTGAAAAGCCAAATCAAAAATGTTCAAATCAATCCTGACCTTGGCCGTTGGTCTTCTGTGCACGGCTACATGTTCATGAGACTCTAATAGTTCAATCCGTCTCGCCCAAAAAACACACTTAATGTTTTAAGTTGTGAGAAATCAATCTATCGTGCCTTAATGCTGCTTAGAAGGTGTTTTAATGCATGTTTGGCATGGGTTTTTGTTGCATTTAAACTGTTCTGACCAGCAGGGGTCGCTGTGGAGACAGGTGTCAAATTGTTTCGAAGCTTTGACACAATACGGCACATTTGCTTCAACTGTTTGATTGTTTAACAAAGCCTCAGTCTGCCCATTCCTATATACAGCTCACTGAGGGCGGAGCTATGTAAATAAGGCGGAGTCTGTCAGCAGTCGTGGGCGGGGCCTGTGTTAATAGGGCAGGGTCTGTCAGCAGTCGTGGGCGGGGCCTGTGTTAATAGGGCAGGGTCTGTCAGCAGTCGTGGGCGGGGCCTGTGTTAATAGGGCAGGGTCTGTCAGCAGTCGTGGCGGGGCCTGTGTTAATAGGGCAGGGTCTGTCAGCAGTCGTGGGCGGGGCCTGTGTTAATAGGGCAGGGTCTGTCAGCAGTCGTGGGGCCTGTGTTAATAGGGCAGGGTCTGTCAGCAGTCGTGGGCGGGGCCTGTGTTAATAGGGCAGGGTCTGTCAGCAGTCGTGGGCGGGGCCTGTGTTAATAGGGCAGGGTCTGTCAGCAGTCGTGGGGCGGGACCTGTGTTAATAGGGCAGGGTCTGTCAGCAGTTGTGGGGCGGGGCCTGTGTTAATAGGGCAGGGTCTGTCAGCAGTCGGGGCGGGCCTGTGTTAATAGGGCAGGGTCTGTCAGCAGTCGTGGGGGGGCCTGTGTTAATAGGGCAGGGTCTGTCAGCAGTCGTGGGCGGGGCCTGTGTTAATAGGGCAGGGTCTGTCAGCAGTCGTGGGCGGGGCCTGTGTTAATAGGGCAGGGTCTGTCAGCAGTCGTGGGGCGGGGCCTGTGTTAATAGCGCAGGGTCTGTCAGCAGTCGTGGCGGGGCCTGTGTTAATAGGGCAGGGTCTGTCAGCAGTCGTGGGCGGGGCCTGTGTTAATAGGGCAGGGTCTGTCAGCAGTCGGGGCCTGTGTTAATAGGGCAGGGTCTGTCAGCAGTCGTGGGCGGGGCCTGTGTTAATAGGGCAGGGTCTGTCAGCAGTCGTGGGGCGGGGCCTGTGTTAATAGGGCAGGGTCTGTCAGCAGTCGTGGGCGGGGCCTGTGTTAATAGGGCAGGGTCTGTCAGCAGTTGTGGGGCGGGGCCAGTGCAATGTGATGTCACTGCTAGAATCTGCAAATGGCTTGTTCTGAGACACTGCTTTTGATTACATTTATGTTCAAACACCATTTTGCATTACAGGTACTAGCATCTTACTGAAATTCTACACCTTTTTAATATACATTGTACTAATGACATGCTTTATGGGAATCCTGTTGCAGCCATGTCACTACCACGGACGCTGGGCGAGTTGCAGCTCTACCGAGTTTTACAAAGGGCCAACCTGCTGATGTACTATGACACCTTCATCCAGCAGGGAGGCGATGATGTCCAACAGCTATGTGAGGCGGGCGAAGAGGAATTTCTGGAGATCATGGCACTAGTTGGCATGGCCACAAAACCCCTGCACGTGCGACGCTTGCAGAAGGCCCTGCGCGACTGGGCAGCAAACCCAACGCTGTTCAACCAACCGCTGACCACCAGTGTGGCTCCCTGTGGAGTCCCTCTCCTCAGGATCGACAGCACCAGTTCTGCTGGCTCAACGGTTATGGGTGCAAGAAAATCTTTAAGCAATGGTCAGCCAGGCTCTCCATGTGAAAGAGAGGAGGTAGGATCTTGCCTTACGCCGCTCAGAGATAACAGTCCAAAGAGCCCCTGCTCACAGGCCTCTCCTGTACCTCCAGACCATCTGTACAGAGAAAAACTCTCCCCCATGGACCCTCACTGGCTCAGCCCTGAAATGTATGGAGCCGCTGAGTTAGATGAAGACCAGTCCATTCCCCCGTTGCCTTTCGCTTGCCACTCGCGTCTTCTGGGTCCTCCGACGCCTACTTCTTCTTCCTCCTCTTCCTCCTCCTCTGTGGCCTCTCCATGGCCTGGAGGTCAGCTGGACCCAGAGACCATTAAAGCCGTGGAGGAAAGCGTTGATCGGCTTCTAAGAACCATGCCACAAGCCGATCAGACTGAGGTGAAGACACTTTTGAGACTCAATAAGAAAATGGCCAAGACAGTAGGACACATTTTCAACCTGGAACCTCATGACAAGAGCAAAGAGGAAGAGATACGCAAATACAGCCTGATCTACGGGCGCTTCGACTCCAAGAGGAGGGAGGGGAAACAGCTCACCCATCATGAGGTTTGTTAAAGAGAACATTTTGAAAAAGTTTATGTTGGCTTCAGAAAGCTTAACAAGTTTGAATTAGTTTAACAACCTTGAAGTACTTTTATGTTAAGTTTAAAAGTTTTACATTAAGTAGTTTTAAAGGGATAGTTAACCTAAAAATTTTAATTATCCCATGATTTACTCACCCTCAAGTCATCCTAGGTGTGTATGACATTCTTCTTTCAGACGAATACAATCAGAGTTATATTAAAAAAGTCCTGGCTCTTCCAAGCTTAACGCTGCATTCACACGGGGCTTCGGCGTTAACGCTTGACGAAGGGCGTGGCTGAAGCTTGGCCGTTATAGTGACAACAGCCAATCACACGTCTGCTCTAGGGTCGCATGAACGCAATTGGCTAGCGCCTGCTCTAGGGTATTTGCATACGGCGATCTGATTGGATGACGCCTGCGTTGGCGCTTGAAAAGTTGAGAAATCTTCAACTTCTACCGCTTGCAACACGAGTGAAGCGAAGCGACGGAACCCACAATTCAGTTCGGCAACGGATGATGTCACCCATTCAAAGTAAATGAGAAGCGTTAACACCGTGAATGGGGCGTTATAATGGTCTAGTGCAAGTCGACTCGCGCACCGCTGACCACCGGAAGCACGATTAGCATTTTGTTAGCATAATGCTTACACGATTAGCTAGTAGATAGCATTATTAGCTAACACGATTAGCAATTTGTTAACATGATGCTAACACGATTAACATTAATGCTAGCATAATGGTAACACGATTAGCATTATGTTAACATGTTGCTAATAAGATTAACATAATGATAGCATGATCATAACACAATTAGCATTATGCTAGCATGATGTTAACATGATTATCTAGTAGTTAGCATGATTAGATAACACGATTAGCATGTTGTTAACATAATGCAAATACAATTAGCATTTTGCTAGCATAATGCTAACATTAAATGTACATTCTAAATATGGATATTTTTTCTTACACAAACGCATGGCTTCGCTTCAGAAGGCCTTTTTTAACCCCCCGGAGCCGTGTGGAGCAGTTATATGATGGATAGATGCACTTTTTTATGGACTAACCATTCACTGCCATTATAAACCTTGGAAGGGCCAGGACATTTTTAATATAACTCGGATTGTGTTCAAGGAAGAATGTCATATACACCTCGGATGACTTAAAGGGGTACTTCAGTGCTGGGAAGATGAATCTGTATTTAAACTGGGTCATTAATGTAGTAGAAATGTGAAATCATTTTTGAATTTGGTGCCTTCTAGACTGAGACAAGACAGAAAATGTATTTGGACCCACTTTATATTAGGTGGCCTTAACTACTATGTACTAACATTTTAATTAATAATTTGATACAATGCACTTATTGTGTACATACATGTTTTTACATTGTACTTACATTTTAAAAAATACCTGCATGTAATTACATCTGTAATTAATTTCTGTAGTTACATTTGTAATTACACAGTTGACACTTACACCTAACCCTACCCTTAAACTGACCCATCCCACCACACCTGTCCCTAACCCTACCCTTAAACTGACCCATCCCACCACACCTGTCCCTAACCCTACCCTTAAACTGACCCATCCCACCACACCTGTCCCTAACCCTACCCTTAAACTGACCCACACCACCACACCTGTCCCTAACCCTACCCTTAAACTGACCCATCCCACCACACCTGTCCCTAACCCTACCCTTAAACTGACCCATCCCACCACACCTGCCCCTAACCCTACCCTTAAACTGACCCATCCCACCACACCTGTCCCTAACCCTACCCTTAAACTGACCCATCCCACCACACCTGTCCCTAACCCTACCCTTAAACTGACCCATCCCACCACACCTGTCCCTAACCCTACCCTTAAACTGACCCATCCCACCACACCTGCCCCTAACCCTACCCTTAAACTTACCCATCCCACCACACCTGCCCCTAACCCTACCCTTAAACTTACCCATCCCACCACACCTGTCCCTAACCCTACCCTTAAACTAACCCATCCCACCACACCTGCCCCTAACCCTACCCTTAAACTGACCCATCCCACCACACCTGTCCCTAACCCTACCCTTAAACTAACCCATCCCATCACACCTGTCCCTAACCCTACCCTTAAACTGACCCATCCCACCACACCTGTCCCTAACCCTACCCTTAAACTTACCCATCCCACCACACCTGTCCCTAACCCTACCCTTAAACTAACCCATCCCATCACACCTGTCCCTAACCCTACCCTTAAACTGACCCACACCACCACACCTGCCCCTAACCCTACCCTTAAACTGACCCATCCCACCACACCTGCCCCTAACCCTACCCTTAAACTGACCCATCCCACCACACCTGTCCCTAACCCTACCCATATCCCACCTCAATATCAGCAAAGGTGTTTTGCAACACAATATGAACACAGTAAGTACATTGTACTTATTTTTTTATGTAAGTACATAGTAGTTAAGGCCACCTAATATAAAGTGGGGCCATGTATTTTTATGTGGATGAAAGACAGCAACTCCCAGAATGCACTTGCTTCGCTGCCCTACGAGGCCACTCCCAAAGCCACCGCTACTGGTTATCACTTGCCCACCTCGGCACCGCCACCACCGTCGTTTTCATTTTCTTAGTAATAAAACTATTTAGTTCAGTTCAGGAACAGACACTACAATTAAAATCTGAACGTGTCTGTTCAGTATAATGTGAGTGAGCCGAACGAGTGTCGCGGCACAAATGCAGCAGCAGTCGGATCTCATTCATCACATGAGCGAAGAGCTGAGGTAGCAGCGGTAGCGCTGCATTCACAGGGTGTTTTCAGATCATGCCTTTGGAAGCTTAACTTTCATAGGAATTCATTTGAACAGTTGAAACACTCGCTTTGCTCTCCAGCGCTCCGTTTACATGAATGCCCGCAGCTCCCCGAGCCGAGCGCTGTGAGTGAGATCCCACCCCCCTGTGGACGGGTTAATAACATGCGGACCGAGCTCCTTCTGCTGGCTGGAGTCTCTAGCCTCTGGCCAAAAAATCCTCCCATGATGCAACATGATGATATAATAAAATACATAATTCTCTCGTCTCAGGGGGATATGAGGGGGGGAAGCACGATCATTCGAATATACTCCTGGGTTTCTACTGATACAAAGCCATATTTTAAATCACTGCAGTATCCCTTTAAGGGTGAAGTGGTTTTAAGGTTTTAAGTAGTTTGAAGTTTGAGGCGATTTTATGTTTGCAAGTTAAGTTTGAAGTTTTTTAATAGTAAATAAGTTTAAATGTTTGAAGTGGATCTGAGTTTTAAATAGTTTTAAATTTGAAGCGGTTTTAAAAGCTTAAAGTTTGACGCCCTTTTGGTCCCCCTTTATATAAGGTGGCATTAACTATGATGTGTTCATATTGTATTGCAAAAAACTTGCTGATATTGAGGTGGGATACGAGTAAAGTTAGGGACAGGTGTGGTGGTATGGGTAGGTTTAAGGGTAGTCTCAACAGTGTAATTAAACATGTAATTACAGAAATTAATTACAGATGTAATTACATGCAAGTATTTTTGTAAAATGTAAGTACGATGTAAAATCATGTATGTACACAATAAGTGCATTGTATCAAATTATTAATTTAAAAGTTAGTACATAGTAGTTAAGGCCACCTAATATAAAGTGGGCCCGCACCTTTTAGTTTAAAGTAGTTTTAAAAGCTCAAATTTTGAAGGTTTTAAGTCTCACAGATAGATTGCTTTGTGGTTGTTAGGGCGCTCCGCTCTGTGTGGCTGCAAGGGCATTGCTATGGTGGCATTTGTTATGGTGTCCTGGGTGGATGCTAAAGTGTTGTTAGGGTGTTGCTATGCAGTTGTGAGGGTATTGTGGCTGGTTGCTTAGATATTGCAATGTGGTTGCTAGGGTATTCTGGGTGGTTGCAATGGAGTTGCCAGGTGGTTGCAATTTGAGGTGGTTATATTTTGAACAAATTGCAAAGACAGGAGTTGTAAAATGCTAATTTTTAAACACAACTTAAGTATCTTCTTGTGTCTATCGAAATGAGCCAAATTCAAAATGAATGAAATGGATCTGCTGTAAATGTCTTGTATTTAGTGGTGTTTGCTAAGTGAAGAATTACTATCACTAAACTCCTAATCCTAAGTATTACACCATGACGTGTAACTCATCTTGAACCCAGCTTGGGAGCTAATTAAGGCACAGCCCAGGTGTAAAATGTATGTTGCCCTTTCATTCAACCCCTAGATTCCTGTAAAATGTTACAATAAAAAAAAAAACCAAGATGTTGTTGTAAATATTTAAGCTACAGTTGTTTGCATTGTTTAAAGCATTTTGTAGATTGTAGTTTTTGCCATGACTTAAGCACTTTGATAGAGCTCAGATGATCCGCTGAAATGATGATCCGTCAGTGTTGATTCTTATATTTCTACTTTCAGATGCTCATAAATGAGGCGGCGGCTCAATTCTGCATCCGTGACAACGCTCTGCTGTTACGCAGAGTTGAACTGTTCTCATTAGCACGACAAGTGGCCAGAGAATGTGCCTACACCTCAACATTCAAAAATAACAGGTCAGGAACGACTCTTACTGTGACTTTGAATTTTGTTCAAGTTTGGTTTTGTATTTTGCATTTTGATGAAGTGGTTACATATGTTATGGTATATTTGAATGTTATAGATAGAGACATACAGATGAATGCATTCACAGTATATACAGCTCACGGAAAAATGAAGAGACAACATTATCAGTTTTTCTGGATTTACAATTTTAGGTATGTGTTTAAGCAAACCGAAATGTTTTGTTTTATAATGTAAACTTGTCAAAACATTTCTCCCAATTTTCAATAAAAAAATGTGCTGGTTGCAGTGTTTTCAGACCTCGAATAATGGAAAGGGAAGTGTTTAGAAATCAGTATTTGGTGGAATAACTCTGATTTAGAGTCACAGCTTTCATGCGTCTTGGGTGCTCTTCACCAGATTTCACATTGCAGTTGAGTGACTTTATGCAATTTCTGGAGCAAAAGTTTTGTTTGATGCTTGTGGTCATCCATCATTCTCTTGATCACATCCCAGAGGTTTTCAGTGGGGTTCAGGTCTGGACATTGGGCTGGCCGTAACACGAGAATGAACCTCATTGGTTCTCACACGTCAAGTGAACATGCTTGAGCTTCTGTTTACCACACCTGATGTGTGAGTTGATGAATGTTTAAATGTGAAAAAAGCCTACATTAAATCTGTTCATCATATAAAGTAATCGAGTCTCTTCAGAAAATTTGGACTAAACCTCTCAATTCATTTGGATTAGTTTTATGATCTTTATGAACTTTTTGAAGCGTCAGAGTGGTAGTTGCGGAGCTATCAATGGAGGGACAAAAAGCTCTCAGATTTCATCAAAAATATCTTAATTTCTGTTCTGAAGATGAACGAAAGTCTTACAGGTTTGGAACGACATCAGGGTGAGGAATGACAGAATTTTCATTTTTGGGTGAACTAACCCCTTTAGCACAGATGAATCAGATCCCAATCTCCAGACCTGATCCCAACTGAAAATCTCCAGAATGTGATGTGAAAGCTGGGATTGGGTTATTCCACCAAATATTGATTTCCATGCTTAAAACATTAGTTAAAACTTTAACATTGTGTTGTTTTAAAATGAATATGAACTTTTTTCCTTTGCATTCTTTGACTTCTTTTTGACAAGTTATAATTTTCTCCAAATAAATGCTTTAAATGGCAGTGTTTTTATTTAGAATCTGGGAGAAATGTTGTCAGTAGTTTATAGAATAAAACAAACATGTCCATTTTACTCAAACACATGTCTGTAAACAGTAAATCCAGAGAAATTGATCATTCTGTAACATGTCTTATTTCCCAGAGCTGTACACTCACCTGAAGGATTATTAGGAACACCTGTTCAATTTCTCATTAATGCAATTATCTAATCAACCAATCACATGCCAGTTGCTTCAGTGCATTTAGGGGTGTGGACAATCTCCTGAACTCCAAACTGAATGTCAGAATGGGAAAGAAAGGGGATTTAAGCAATTTTGAGCGTGGCATGGTTGTTGGTGCCAGACGGGCCGGTCTGAGTATTTCACAATCTGCTCAGTTACTGGGATTTTCACTCACAACCATTTCTAGGGTTTACAAAGAATGGTGTGAAAAGGAAAAACATCCAGTATGCAGTCCTGTGGGAGAAAATGCCTTGTTGATGCTAGAGGTCAGAGGAGAATGGGCCGACTGATTCAAGCTGATAGAAGAGCAACTTTGACTGAAATAACCACTCGTTACAACCGAGGTATGCAGCAAAGCATTTGTGAAGCCACAACACACACAACCTTGAGGCGGATGGGCTACAACAGCAGAAGACCCCACCGGGTACCACTCATCTCCACTACAAATAGGAAAAAGAGGCTACAATTTGCACGAGCTCACCAAATTTGGACAGTTGAAGACTGGAAAAATGTTGCCTGGTCTGATGAGTCTCGATTTCTGTTGAGACATTCAGATGGTAGAGTCAGAATTTGGCGTAAACAGAATGAGAACATGGATCCATCATGCCTTGTTACCACTGTGCAGGCTGGTGGTGGTGGTGTAATGGTGTGG
This sequence comes from Gobiocypris rarus, assembly GCA_023029165.1. Classification (NCBI taxonomy): domain Eukaryota; kingdom Metazoa; phylum Chordata; class Actinopteri; order Cypriniformes; family Gobionidae; genus Gobiocypris; species Gobiocypris rarus. The sequence goes on along the minus strand of CM040931.1, from coordinate 32,497,408 downwards.
GGGATGTTTTCTTGGCACACTTTAGGCCCCTCAGTGCCAATTGGGCATGGTTTAAATGCCACGGCCTACCTGAGCATTGTTTCTGACCATGTCCATCCCTTTATGACCGCCATGTACCCATCCTCTGATGGCTACTTCCAGCAGGATAATGCTCCATGTCACAAAGCTCCAATCATTTCAAATTGGTTTCTTGAACATGACAATGAGTTCACTGAACTAAAATGGCCCCCACAGTCACCAGATCTCAACCCAATAGAGCATCTTTGGGATGTGGTGGAACGGAGCCGTGCCCTGGATGTGCATCCCACAAATCTCCATCAACTGTAAGATGCTATCCTATCAATATGGGCCAACATTTCTAAAGAATGCTTTCAGCACCTTGTTGAATCAATGCCACGTAGAATTAAGGCAGTTCTGAAGGCGAAAGGGTCAAACACAGTATTAGTGTGTGTTCCTAATAATCCTTTAGGTGAGTGTATATGGAAAGCTATTCCAAAGCTATAAGCAAATTGTTCAGATTTATTGACCAGTAGGTAGCGCTGTCTCCAAACTGCTCAGGTCTTTTTATCTCATTATCTCACAGCATTGCGAAGATAACCTTGTGTATTTTTGGAGTGTTTTCTGTTGAATTTGACTGCTGAGTTTTGATTATATCAAAAAGCTTTGAAGATGATATGCACTAAATTTGGTGAAGATGATCTGATGAACGCTGTAGGAGAAATTGAATCCATGGTTTGTCTTTGAGCACAAGCCTGGTAATCAGAAGAGGGTGGAAAAACATAATAAAAAACATGCATGCAAATTTGAACTGTTGCGATAGATACCACACATTTGAAGATTGAAAGGGATAGTTCACCCAAAAATTCTGTCATCACTTACTCACCCTCATTTTGTTCTAAACTTGTATAAGTTTTTTCTTCTGCTGACCACAAAATAAGATGTTTTGATGAATATGGGTAAGCGAAGAGTTGATGGACCCCATTGACTTCCATAGCATGGTAAAAACTATGGAAGTCAATTGCAACAGTTTGGTTTCCGACATTCTTCAAATCTTACAGGTTTGGAACAACTTGTCAAATGAGGACAGAATTTTCATTTTAAGGTGAACCATCCTTTTAATGATTTACCTTACAGTTCCCTTTCAGTCGGTCACGTTCGCCTTCACCGACAGTTGTTTATCCAACAGATTCAGCAGAAATATGATGATATTGCCATTTTTGTTTGAAGGAGAGAATTCACAAAATGTTTTATTATTTATGAAGGTGTAGTAGAACATACAAAATCAGTGCATTAGGCTGAGCAGAATCTCGCTAATTTTTAAATTTCTTTCAAAGACATAAAATAAGTTTGGATCAAAGAGAGGAATTTAGCAAATCCAGTGTTACCTTGCATTTTTACCTTATAAATCCTTATCTCAATGTACTGTTTGTGTGGCCTGGTAACATGCTAACTAAATTGTATGAAAATAGTCTAATAAATACATCTCATAGGGGAAAAACTGATTTGTGCAATTTGACATTTGACTCAAAAGCTTAAAGTTACTGAGATATTTTGACAAGTTCCCTGTGTGACGCAAGCCCATGGTCGTTGCAACACGTTCTCACTCCCAACTCATCACATATTGACGCTTGGTCAGGACCCCTCGACATCATTGCCCAACGCACAGGGTTCTCCATTGATTTCAGTTGTTTGCCCAATCCGTCAGATGATCAAGATGCAATTCTTTGCATTTGTAACATGATTTTATTAATATTTATAGGGCAATATTTTGGAGCAACTAACCCCACTCCTACCCTAAACCGACCCACTTCTCAACAACATGAAACACACAACAGTACAATCACAGGTATTTATTGCAAAAACTGACCAACAGTATAAAGTTAAGATAAACCCCACTCTTGAGCATGACACAATCGGTCACGAGACACACGAGAGCCAATGCCATTTCACCATCAAAGCTGACGTAGCATTTCTTCGGGCGGCAATTTTTGAAATGTGTGCATGATCATCGGCGGATGGAGACACTGATCACTTTGGGGGATTTTCTTCTCACAAATAAATCGTTTGGCCTCGCAACCCTTGTAATATTTGTACTTTTTTAATAAATTGTGCCTGCAGACGTATCTGCCTGTTTTATATCATATAACACACAAATGGGTAGGTTTAGGGATGGGGTTGGGTTATGTGTTCAAACGTGTCTAAATAGCGTTAATAAAAAATTAAAGAAATGTAAATAAAAGTAACGTTATTCTGGCTGATTAAATTGAGAATCACAGTCCAACATGTCATAATGGCAGAATCATAACCCCCCAATATATAATTTCATCATGACGATAGCATTCCCATGCCCAACGCGTCTGTGTAAGACACCAAAGGTTTCTCATTGAAATCAATGGAGCACCTGGATAATGATGCTAAAGGGGTCCTGACCAAGCATCGATATGAGACGAGTTGGGAGTGAGAACGTGCACTTTGAATATTGAGTGTTTGACTTCATTACTGTGACTTTTTATTTTATTTTGAGCTGGGAATCTGAGCTGAGTTTGTTATATTATCATCTCAGGACATACTCAGATGATTGTACTGCCTCTGTTGACTGTACTGCTCAGAAGAGAATCAAGCTTGATGTAAGTACATCAAGATATGTGTCTGTTTATGCATTTGGTGCCTTCTAGAAACATGCTCAGGTGAAGTATTTTTAGGTGACAAGAAAAGTAACAGGAGATCTAAAGTTAGTCATTGCTCAGTGAAGGATTGAGAGTTACTGTAGCTTTACATGGGGTTAAATACACTAATCAATTATAAGATCAATAACTTATGACAACATATGTTTTTACATTTGATTTAACTCATAAAAAAAAGTTGAAAATGGCTTAACTTATTTTAATGTTATACATGATTCAGCTCATTTAAGTTAGATTTTCTTCAGTGTAGAGACCTGCGGATTCTGTCCCGTTCACCAAAAAATATGGGTAACAATTACAATGAAGCCCATGCTTATAATGCATTATACTTATTTATAAGTAAGTTTTGCCATTCTATAAATATATGTATAAAGACTCATTAAGACTGCTTTATAAGAACAGTTATAGTTACATTTATATTATTTTAAAAATTACTTCTAAGTCATGCATTTGCTTTTTAAATGCATATGCTCATTATAAACGCATTCATTAATGATCATAAATAAAATAGTTCTAGAGACACTTGTTTGTTGTTCCAATTAGCTACCAATTATGTCTTTAATGTTTGCATTAGAGGTCATGCATGGTAATTGCCTCATTCTCAGGTAATAAAATCATAACGGTTCATTATGTAAGGTCTTTATACTCCACTGAAAACATAGTTATGCATATTATATTGCAATTCTGTCAATAGATCCTCATAAATATTACACACTGCACCTTTAAAATGTACAATGAGCACATCTTTATGATTTCTTAACATTTACTTAAAGAAAAATTGCATCCTATGTTTTCACTTAAAGCCATTAATGATGAAGACGTTAGTAATTGTATTATCACTCACAATAAGTATTATAAGTAAGCTATTAATTACAATATATTCACTTATCTGACAGAAATAAATCCAAATGACTAATGGATTAGGAGCATGCACATTAAAAAACTGATTTGACTTATAAGTAATTATAAAAATAATATAAATGTAACTATAACTGTTCTTGTTATGCAGTATAGGTCTTAATGAGTACTTCACAAATATGTTTATCTTTTTTTTGGTATAATTGCTTATAAATAAGGATAAACAGAGCTCTAATTCATTATAAGCATGGCCTTCATAGAAAGTGTTACCAAAATATGTTACCTTCTCGCTCCCACCCGCAAAAGCAAAAGTATGCATGGATTTTTTCAGTCCATTCATGAAATTTCAAGTTATATGTCTCGCCTAGCAACAACCTACACATCCCAGCATGATAAATTATTTGTTGTTAAAGGAGCACTCCACCGTTTTTAGAAATAGGGCTTATTCAACTTCTTTCCTACATTTAGATATGTGGGCAAATGCATTTTTGTCTCAGTGCATGCATTGTTTTAGTTTGGCAGGGTCGCCGCTAGCTTAGCTTAGCATAATGAATGGAATCCTACGTTGCCAGCTAGCATGTCCCAAGTAAAAGTGATCCAACCACCCCCACACCTAATTACTTCTTGTGTGGCCTGCGTATTCACAAGTAGTACAAATAGCGATGCAGATTAAGACTAGGTGATTTCCTTAGATATCACACAACACATGAAGTCCCGAAACTTCCGTCAACATACCGGCGTATGTTTTGCATGTGTTGTGTGATATCTCTGCAGTAGCACTGCTTCGCCTGTGCTTCTCCATAATATAGTCCCAAGTTAATATGTTTGGGTTTTTTTGGATCACTTTTACTCGGGACAGGCTAGCTGGCAACATAGGATTCCATTCATTATGCTAAGCTAAGCTAGCGGTGACCCTGCCAAACTAAAACAATGCATGCACGGAGACAAAAATGCATTTGAACACATATCTAAATGTAGGAAAGAAGTTGAATAAGCCCTATTTCTAAAAACTTTGGAGTGTTCCTTTAAAGCATCTAATAGGGGTGTAACAGTACACGTATTCGTACCGAACGGTACCAAATGCAATCTTTAACAGTTAACAGTAGGCTTTTTTACGCCGAAACATACTTCAATCCGAGTTCCCACACAAACATATGCAGTATTCTGTCCATTTTATCACGAAATAAATGCCACTTTGACGCTCTTTAATGTGATTGATCACTGTATAGGCGTGCGAGTGAACGCGATCATCTCTTCCTAGTCTAAGAATGAACATGAATAAACATCAAGATATGTTGAGAATACATTATAACTTACTGAAACTTTAGGAAAGGGGGACACTGTATATAGTAACACAGCCCATCAGTTATATTCAGTTTTATACTGCCACCTGTTGTCGCAGTTAATATTAATCCATGGCCTCTTTAATAACCCATGTGCTTCTGTAGAGCGAGCCTCAGCCCAACACGTTCTCACTCCCAACTCGTAACATATTGAAGCTTGATCAGGACCCCACAGGGTACCCGTTTAGCGTCATTTTTTGATGCGCAGGGTACTCCATTGCTTTCAGTTGTTTGCCCAAGGGGTCAGATCATGATGCATAATTCCTTGCATTCGTAAAAGTAGACATGATTTTATTTAAATTTATACTTTTTTATTCTGAAGCAACTAACCCCACTCCTACCCTAAACCGACCCACTTCTCAACAATATGAATCACATAACAAGCAACTAAAAATAGTCACAGGTATTTATTGTATACAACCCCTAATCAGAAAAAGTTGGGACGGTATGGAAAAGAAGTGATTTCTAAATTTACTTTGACAATATGAACACTAAATATTTCATGTTTTGTCTGGTCAACTTCATGTCATTTGTAAATATGCATCCTTTCCTGTCATTCAGACCTGCAACACATTTAAAAAAAAGTTGGGACAGTAAAGCATTTACCACTTTGTAATGTTGCCATTCCTTTTCCCAACACTTAAAAGACGTTTAGGGACTGAAGACACCAAGTGATGAAGTGTTTCAAGTATAATTATGTCCCATTCTTCCTGCAAACAAGTCTTAAGGTGGGCAACAGATGCGCCACACATTCTCTATTGGAGACCGGTCGGGACTGCAGGCAGGCCAGTCAAGTACCCGTACCCTCTTCCTCCGCAGCCAGGACTTTGTAATGTGTGCAGAATGTGGTTTTACATTGTCTTGTTGAAATATGCATGGACGTCCCTGGAAAAGATGTCTTCTTGAAGGCAGCATATTATGCTCCAAAATCTCTATGTACTTTTCAGCATTAATGGTGCCTTCACAGAAGTGCAAGTTACCTTTGCCAAGGGCACTGACACCACCCCATACCATGACAGACCCTGGCTTTTGGACTTGTTGCTGGTAACAGTCTGTATGATCCTTTTCTTCTTTGGTCTGGAGCACACGCGCCCATTCCTCCCAAAAATACCTGAAATACTGATTAATCTGACCACAGTACACGTTTTCCACTGTGTGATGGTCCATCCCAGATGCCTCCGAGCCCAGAGAAGTCGACGGCACTTCTGGACACTGTTAACATAGGGCTTCCTTTTGGCACAGTACAGTTTTAACTGGCATTTGTGGATGTAACTATGTATTGTGGTACTTGACAAAGGTTTGCCAAAGTAGTCCTGAGCCCATGTGGTGATATCGCTTATAGATGAATGACGATTCTTGATGCAGTGCCGCCTGAGGGATCGGAGATCACGGTTGTTCAGCTTAGGCTTGCGCCCTTGTCCTTTACGCACTGAAATTCCTCCAGATTCCTTGAATCTTTTAATTATGTTATGCACTGTTGAATGTGAAATATCCAAATCTCTTCCTATCTTTCTTTGAGGAACATTGTTTTTAAACATTACAATAATTTTCTCACGTATTTGTTGGCAAACTGGCGATCCTCTGCCCATCTTTGCTCCTAAAGGATTAGACCTTTCTTGGATGCTGCTTTTGTACCAAATCATAATTACAATCACCTGTTGACATCACCTGTTTCAAATCACATCATTATTTAACCATTTTACCTCATTACTAGCCCTAAATTGCTCCTGTCCCAACTTTTTTTTAAATGTGTTGCAGGTCTGAATGACAGGAAAGGATGCATATTTACAAATGACATGAAGTTGACCAGACAAAACATTAAATATTTTGTGTTCATATTGTCTGCAATGAAATACAAGTCAAAGTAAATTTAGAAATCACTTCTTTCTTTTTTTATTTGCGTTTTCAATACTGTCCCAACTTTTTCTGATTTGGGGTTGTATATAAAACAGTATAAAATTTACTTCATTATGACGCATTTGGTCTCAAGACACACGAGAGCCAATGCCATTCCACCATCAAAGCTGATGTAATGATGCAATCGGTCACAAGATACACAAGAGCCAATGCAATTTCACAATCAAAGAGTAACGTTTCTTCGGCCGTCAATTTTTGAATGTATGCATGATCTACGGTAGATAGAGATGGTGCTCGGTGATGGTGATTCCCGAGCCCAACGTGTCTGTGTATGACGCCAAAGGTTTCTCATTGAAAGCCCTGTGCTTTGAAAAGTGACACGAGGGGTCCTGACCAAGCATTAATATGTGATGAGTTAGGAGTGAGAACATATTGCTCAGCCAGCTGAGAGAAAGTAATGCAAAAGTAAGGTAACACATTACATAAAAAGTAATTCGTAACTTTTTGGGGGAGTAACGCAATATTGTAAAGCAAAGTAAAAAGTAACTTTCCCCAAAGCTGGAAATATTTTCTATTGAAACAAATCAACTACTGTTACAAAACACATAATCCTAACATGTTACAGGTCACAGATTCTGACAGACTCTCTAAGGACCCAGTAGCCAATAGTGACATCAGATCTACAGCAGATGACAACAGCCTCTCTGGAGAAAGTCTAGATAGTTTAACTCAAGGTAAGGATTTTTATTTGTATTATTATTATTTTGACTGTGCAGTGTTTGTCAGTAAATTCTAGGCATGCAACCCCCAAACCATCACTGTCCCACATTCTGTTGCATTTAGTGCAAATGCCACCCAGACCCACTTGACACGTAACGTGGGTTACTTTCCTCTCTGAGATGACGTAAAGATCATGCAAGATTTCCCAAATTTGTGTCCATTCATACTCATGTCAGGGTGAAACATCATTGCTGAAAGAAAACGTAACATGTGATTGAGAGGCATGTTTGTCTAATTCTGTGTGTCTTGATAGATATCAGCCCTCAGTTGCACCCCTCCTCATCCCCTCACCCCCTCACCGACACCACTGGCCTCATCACCTGGAGTCGCCAGCTCATGCAGCAAACTCTCATGGATGAGGGCCTCAGATTGGCTAGAATGGTGTCACGTGACCACGCAAGCAAAGTCAGCCTAGGGTCAGAAAAGAGACAGATTTCAGGTGAATTCTGTGATGTTTTATAACACTCTTTTCATGCACCTACCGAAGCATAGTTTGACATTTAAATTGCCAAAAAAGAGCTGTTTATCCCGTCGGGTGTTGTTTCTCTACCTCAGCAGGTAAAACATATATAAGCTGTTCAATTTTTGGTAACACGGGTACGTTACATATTCGTAATAACATTAAATTAGCATAATTGCAATGCAACTAATCTTAAAACTTCACTCTATAGTAAGTACATGCACACTATTAGATGAGAAGGTTCTACAGTGCATCCGGAAAGTATTCACAGCACTTCACTTTTCATGTTACAGACTTATTCCAAAATTTATTTCATCAAAATTCTACAAACAATACTTCATAATGACAACGTGAAAGAAGTTTGTTTGAAATCTTTGCAAATTTATTAAAAATAAAAAAAACTACAAAAATCACATGTACATTAGTATTCACAGCCTTTGCTCTATACTTTTTTGAAGCACCTTTGGCACCAATTACAGCCTCAAGTCTTCTTGTCTATTTTTGGGCAGTTTCTCCCATTCTTCTTTGCCGGACCTCTCAAGCTCCATCAGGTTGGATGGGGGAGCATCAGTGCACAGCCATTTTCAGATCTCTCCAGAGATGTCCAATCGGGTTCTGGCTGGGCCACTCAAGGACATTCCCAGAGTTGTCCCGTAGCAACTCCTTTGCAATCTTGGCTATGCGCTTAGGGTCATTGTCCTGTCGGAAGATGAACATTTGCCCCAGTCTGCGGTCCAGAGCACTCTGCAGCAGGTTTTCATCAAGGATGTCTCTGTACATTGCTGCATTCATCAATCCCTCGATCCTGACTAGTCTCCAGGTTCCTGCCACTGAAAAACACCCCACAGCATGATGCTGCCACCACCACACTTCACTGTAGGGATGGTGTTGGCCAGGTGATGAGCGGTGCCTGGTTTCCTCCAGACATGACCCTTACCATTCATGCCAAAGAGTTCAGTCTTTGTTTAATCAGACTAGATAGTTTAGTTTCTCATGGTCTGAGAGTCCTTCAGGTGCCTTTTGGCAAACTCCAGGAAGGAAGTCATGTGCCGTCTGGCCACTCTACCATACACTACCTGATGGAGTTGGTGGAGAGCTGCAGAGATGGTTGTTCTTCTGGAAGGTTCTCCTCTCTCCACAGGGAAATGCTCTGTCAGAGTGACCATCAGGTTCTTGGTCACCTCCCTGACTAAGGCCCTTCTCCCCCGATCGCTCAGTTTGGCCGTGCGTCCAGCTCTAGGAAGAGTCCTGGTGCTTCCAAACTTCTTCCATTTAAGGATGATGGAGGCCACTGTGCTAATTGGGACCTCCAATGCTGAAAATCTATTTCTGTACCCTTCCCCAGATCTGTGCCCCGATACAATCCTGTCTCGGAGGTCCACAGACAATTCCTTGGATTCATAGCTTGGTTTGTGCTCTACACTGTTAACTATGGGGCCTTCTATAGACATGCGTGTGCTTTTCCAAATCATGTCCAATTTGCCACAGGTGGACTCCAATCAAGTTGTAGAAACATCTCAAGGATGATCAGTGGAAACAGGAGCACCTGAGCTCAATTTTGAGTGACATGGCTAAGGCTGTGAATACTTACAGTATGTACATGTGATTTATTTCGTGTTTTATTTTTAATACATTTGCAAAGATTTCAAACAAACTTCTTTCATGTTGTCATTATGGGGTATAGTTGGTAAAATGTTGAGGAAAATAATGAATTTAATCCATTTTGGAATAAGGCTGTGTAACATGACAAAATGTTAACATAAAAATGTGGAAAAGTGTGAATACTTTCCGGATGCATTGTATATAGAATCCTAAAGGCGCTTCATATATAGGACCTTTTAGGGATCAGTTTATGGATTTAGTTTATATACTGGAAAAAATGTAAAGAATCTATTAAACATGAATGTTTGACGCAATCATTTTTGGGTTCTTTATAATTACATCAGAGCCCTAGGGATCTATTCGCCTTCTTCTTCACGTGAGAGCGGCGCGGCCATTGTAACTTGATTGTGTCGAGGTTTCCGGTGTCATCTGCTTCCATTTATTTTAGCTGTTCAACAACTGTCTGTTATTCTGTTCGATACTGCAAACGGATCAAATTATTTTATTTTATTATCATAATAATAAACACACTGGTTTGTAGTGCACATTATTTTACCATTCATAGCATTTTGGGTTACACTAAAGCCTTTATGTGTAATGCATTATAAAGGTATTCATAATGCACGCTATAATGCAATATATCTATTCATAAATGATTGTAACCAAAGTTAAAATGCATTATAATATTCACAGATTCCTTGTTACATCTGAAATTTGTTGTGTTTTAATGCATTATACTTTCTAAAGTTGTATAAATGTATTATATCTGTGGTTACAATTATTCATGAGATCACACAATGCATTATAAAGTGGATTAAAAATGTATTAAAAGTAACATATTCAATATTAACTTATTAATAGACAGTACTTATTAATAGATAGAATGGTAGTTTTTGTAGCATTTACGTTTAGGTATTGGGTAGGATTAAGGGGTGTAGAATATGATCATGCATTAATATGTGCTTTATAAGTACTTATAAACCGCCAATATCCTAGTAATATGCATGTTAATAAGCAACTAGTTAATAATGATAATTGACCCCTAACATAAAGTGTAGCCATACTTTTATATGATTATATATTTTATTATATCATATTTAGAATTTTCTGTAACACTTTACAATAAGTTTCAATTGTTAACATTAGTTAACTAAATTAGTTTATGTGACCTAACAATAAACAATACTTCTACGTCATTTATTGATCTTAATGTGAATCTCAGCATTTTTAAAATCAAAAGATATATCTTTTAAAGTGCACCTGTTATGCAATTTTAAAGGTTTTGTTTTGGCGTCTCCTACAACAGGTTCTCATGCATCCAAGGTCAAAAACACTTCCTCATAATCTCCACTGCAGCATCAGCTCTTTTCTCTCAGTGTCTGAAACACTTCCATCAAGGATTAGGTCTCTCTAAACCCCGCCTCTCTGAGAGCCTGCTCTGCACAGTCTGTTGTTATTGGTCAGAAACCAAACGCTCATTAGCATATCTGAAACGCAGCTCTTGACACACAGTGATACGAACAGTAACGACGGCGTGTGTTTCACCGTCTCAATCTCATCACAGTGGATTTGCTTTGTCTCTTCTCCACATGAACAACACCAACCAAACTCTTCCAGTCTCAGACACAACTACAGTGTGTGAGGGCGGGGCAAAGAGACGCTGCTCAGCCAATCAACACCAGAGACTGGCATTATGCAAATCTGTTACAAACCTACGATTCAGCAGGAAGTGAGACTGGAATTACTGACCACTCGTTTCAGTTCAGAATCACTTCTTACTTTTAGGAGACACAATCTCCATTTATCTGCAGTTTGATCAATGAAGCATTGCAGATCTTTTACATTCACAAACAGCTCTATTACACACAACATTAAGGGAATATTCGAAACAGAATAATAGGGGCCCTTTAACATTAATGCACTGTCAACTAACATGAACATTTTATATTAACTAACATTAACAAAGTTTAATAATTGCTGCAAAAATTACATTTTCTGGATGACCTGACCCTTTTAACTAATGTTAACAAGTGAGACCTTATTGTAAAGTGTTACTGAAATCTCCTGGTTCGCTGAACAAATGCATTTTTACTATAGTGAAGAGACTAATACAACTTAAAGAGTCTGTATAGATGAACAGTGACAAATGGATTTATTGTGCTGATCTGGTTAGCGTATCCTGCTCATCTTTGAGGATGGAGTGAATCAGAGATTGTCAAATTTGAGAAGTTCTTCCAGAAGCAAACATCTCAGTCAGACGTCGTCATTAGGGACTGCAGAATAAAAGAGAAATGAGAAGAGAAAATGTGTATGGGTGGAGGGGGCTACAGGAAGTGCTGTGTGGGTGAAAAATTGGAGCCCCCCTTCCCTGTCTGACGTCAAAGCTTATGAAAATGTGTGAGTGGAGGGCGGATGGATGGATGGATGGGAGAGAAAGAGGGGGTGAATGAGTAGGAGGGAGTGAGAAGGGCGTCGCTTTGACTCAGAGACAGAGTAAAAATAAACCATGTGGGCAGTGAAAGGATGCAGTCTCTCTCTCTCTCTCTCTCTTAATGAGCAAACACACCAGTGCTTCAGTTCAGTGGCCAAAAATGAGCTTTAATCACTTTTTTTGTGTCTCCAAGCAAAAGTGCAAGTTACTCATTTCATTGCGCTGTCAATCATTCTGCAGTTACATTCCTCAGCATTGTTCTGCCTTCACGTAAAAATATGAGTTTTAATATAATGTTTTATTGCATTGCTGTAACATATTAATGTCTGCTGAAGTGTGATGTTCAGGCTGTCAACATTAATCCGGATACATTTGAAAACGCTCACATCACCCACACCAATGGGACGTTTACTCCACTAAAAACGGATTTTATGTCAAAACGATCCCCGTTCACACGGAGCCATGAAAAACGACTAACTGCCTGCTTAATATTGTTGTGCAAACCATTGTTAATTTTTTGAAAGTTCAAAAGAACAGAATTGATTTGAAATTGAAATACACTGTATTGCCAAAGGTATTGGGACACCCCTCCAAATCACTGACTCCATGTATTCAATCCCATCATGGCCACAGGTGTATAAATCAAGCACTAGGCATGCAGACGCTTCTACACACATTTGTGAAAGAATGGCTCGCTCTCAGGAGCTCAGTGAACTCAAGCGTGGGACCGGGATAGGTTGCCACCTGTGCAATAAGGCCATTCCTGACATTTCCTCACTACTAAATATTCCACGCTCAACTGTTAGTGGGATTATAACAAAGTGGAAGCGATTGGGAACAACAGCAACTCAGCTACAAAGTGAAATCCCAGAGCGGGGTCAGCGCATGCTGAGGGTCACAGTGTGCAGAAGTCTGTGTATTCTGACCCCTTTCTATCAGAACCAGCATTAACTTCTTGAGCAGTTTGAGCTCCAGTAGCTCGTCTGTTTGATCGGACCACACGGGGCATTCGAGATCATCAGAGATCATCAGTGTTATTCACTGCACCTGTCAAGTGTGTCATGTTATGCGTTATTGGTGTATATAGCCGACTTAACTAGTTACCTCAAGTTTTCTGCATCCCTCCACCACCCTGACTCCCCACACTCTGCCCAGCCGGGGATACGGGGAGTACTCTGGGTTTGGGCTAAATTCCCTTGCCTCGGACAGCACAACAAATACGCTTATTTTACCCATTCACTCTATTCAATCATTTGTAGGCCTAAGTGTAAACTTGTGAAACAACTGCCACAATCAATCAGACAGTATTTGATTAGTATTTGTTTTGACTTTTTATTCTGATAGGACAGAGAGTAGTCAGGAAGCAAAGTGGACCAGAGAAAGGGGGGTACGGGATTGGGAAAGGTCCATGAGCTGGAACTTCACGTCAGTGCTGACGATGGGACATTATTTTCAAATTGACTGCAATGTTTTATTCTCCATCATTCTATAAATGAAGATTTATGTTATGTCACCGCAGATTAAAATCTGTAATCAATTTATTTCTTGCATTTATGAAGAAAAGTGTTTTTAAATGTATCCAGTTTCAAATAAATGTAGGTCAGTAGTTTCCTTCACGTGCTGTCGTAAATTTGACAATTCCGACTTCTGAAGTTTCAAAATGTGTTCGTGTGCAATTTTTACCTAGGAAACTCGTATTTACGATAATTCTGAGAGCACGTAAAGGCAGCATTCATTTTCTAAAAGCACAATCACATCAATAATAGCACGAGTAGATGCAACAAGAAACCCAGTGATACAAACCCTCCCAGTTCCATATTCTAGTCTCTCGGTAAACTCCTGATAACTCTTTACATCCATGTGCCGGACAATCCAGACAGTCAACTGAGTGCACACTTTGTCTTGCTTGTTGTTTTCAATGGGAATCTGTCACTTTCAAAGGACATTTGCTCATTTAAGCGAAACAACTTTTAACAGTTGACACTCGATACTGTATTGTGCTTCCAACCCTGGTTAAGACTAAAGTTTAAATAAAAATAACTTTGTTTATATTCTCGTAGAGACGGAGGAGAAGGTGTCCGAGAGGAGAGGATTGAGTAACAGAAGCATCAGTCCAGCAAACACCAAAGACGATCCATGACGGACCGTCTGCAAGTCTCCGTGTTGAACTCAGGTCGGATATCACCCAGCCATGCGGTTCGGTTCGCTGTGTTGATCAGTCCTGCTCGATATTTCACAACTTGTATGCGCCTCATGTTCTATTAGAACATTTAAAGACATTCGGTGGAAAGTTTCAAATGAAATTTGAAGCAAACCACGTGTTATAAATACATTTCATATTCTTGGTCAGGGTGTTTTGACTTGACAGTAAAAGCTTCAATGGTGCTCATTAGAGAGCGAAACTGCATCTGTATCCGTTACCAAACCTTAATTTATTAGGATAAATGACATGAGATATTGTAGGTTTTATTACATTTTCTCAGTTCTAAACAGAAGTTCATGAGGTGTGTGTTCATATAATCCAACCGATCACAACACACTTTATTACGTACAAAATATGTTAAACTTTACATGGATTATGAAATTATTGAGAAACCCTGACACTAATTACATACGGATGCAGTGAATATTTAGCCTAGAAATCTAGACGCACCCTAGCGGCAGCAAATCTAATTTGCAGCGAGTGTAGTCTAGCAACTCTTGGTAGACCTGCGAGCTGGAAAAACCAAACTCTGGTCTGGCCAATCACATCGTGTATAGAGTCGGTGGGCGGGCTTAACATAAGGATGGCAGAGTTGCGGAGGCTTGTAAACAAAGAGCGAACAGCGCTCTTTCGAATTGGCTTTGTCCGCAACTCTGGAAGACTTGGAGTTAAGCTTTTCTTTGAGAAAAGAACAAAGAACGGCACTGAAGTCATTCTTAAGAAAGGAAGATGTGTTTGGAGTTTTGCCGACCGGATACGGTGAAAGTTTAATCTATCAACTAGCTCCGCTTCACCTTCTCCGTTGCTCTGGTTGGTTGTAGTGCTTTTCTATTGTGTGCAGAGGGAATTTGATAGACAACCGTTTATCCCGCCCCTCGGATTGAGCCCAGCCAATGGGGAGTTCCCAGACCCAACATCCTGATGTGCATCTGGCTTTTCAGGCTAGTGAATATAATATATCAACTCTAAATGCTCATATTTTAGGAGATTTCAGATGTTACAACAATATGTAAATGATTCAAGGGAATAATATTACTCTCACTGTTTAAAGGTTGAATGGCTATGATGAATTTGTGCATTGCAGCTCCAATATGAGAAATATATCTGTGGCCTCTTTATTGACAGAGTATTTATTTTTTAATTCCTCAATAAATTATATTGTAATGTTTCTGTTTTAAGTCTTGTTACTTGCTAATAGAGTCAGATATATCAACTCTGTGGTTTACTTTGCTGATATTTTCTCCATATGTTGCTTTTTGTCTGTCTCAAGGCCTTACACTACTGCATATGAAAATGTATAGAGAATTTTGAGGTTTCTGTCTCATTCCTGACACACTGATCCACCACCCACACACACACACTCGCCCCAGTCTCATCTCAGCAAACCCAGACAGATGATGCCTGTGATTCACTACATCATCATCATCATCATCATCATCATCATCAATCTCACAGATGGGGAGTGTTTCAATGTCTAAAAAAATTCACCCTTACTGGATTAATCAACCTCTAATCATTCAATTGATGCAATTGGCTTATAAAGGCCAATAATCGAAGTAAAGGCACATTTTTTAAATTGTCATCAATGCTCAGCGAAAAAGATCAAATCAGTGCTTCCTACTGGATAGACTGGTCAGCATGTGTTTAAAGGTGCAGTGTGTAGTATTTATGAGGATCTATTGAAAGAAATGCAATATAATATACATAATAACTATGTTTTCAGTGGAGTATAAAGACCTTACATAATGAACCGTTATGATTTATTACCTTAGAATGAGCCATTTCTATCTACACACACCGCGGGTCCCCTTACAGTGAAGTTGCCGCCATGTTTCTACGGTAGCCCTAAAGGGACAAACTTCTCTCCAGAGCGCTAGCGTCTCTCTGCTGTCTCAGACGATGACATCTGTGTCCTGACCGTAGCTTCTCTATGTGCTCTGAAAGGGAGGGGTGAGCGGTGGGCAGTTCACAACCTCACCACTAGATGCTGCTCAAATTCACACACTGCACCTTTAAAGCAACAGATAATAAAAGTAATGGCTAGTAGGATGTAAACAAGACTGAAGAGATTTGCACATGTCATTTAAGCATCTTTAATAATCATCCAAGCTAACAAAGAATATGACCGAAATACATCTGCTAACATTCCCATTATTCAGTTATGATTCTGAGTGTTGTCTAAACGCTCTGTCATTTTTCCCCTTCATTTTTTTAAACGTTTTGTTGATTATACAAATGTTACGGGAGCACTCCATTTCGGAAACATTATGATAATGTTACTTTTTAATGTTTTCTGAATGTTCTGAAACAAGTAGAACATTTTTTTAAATAAATGTCAGACGAATGTTTTAGAAAAAAGTTACATTAATTATTATTGATTTATGATTTAACGCCATATTCATGGCAATCAACAGTATTTCAGTTTTTAAAAATAATTATGATTACAATCACTTCAATACATTGTTTACAATAATTTAACAATTTTATCTTAAAAAAACAATTAATGTACAAAAACAGACATATATACCAATAACAACAATGTAATAATTACATATAATCTTTCAATTGTATATATGATCGATGTAAGTCTATTACTTAAAGCAGCTGAGGAATGCTGGACGGTGTTAATGGACACGCACGCCCGGCTTGTTATTCACTGCAATGCCCACACACACGTCAAATGCTCACACACACGTTAATATGATCGTATAGTCCTAGATTTATTTTACCGTGACTGGTCTTCATTTAAGGTAAGCAAGAATCCAAACAAACAGTCAATAAATCCACAGTTCCAGTCCTTCACCGGTACAGTGCATAGCATAATTTAGCGGTCAAAAAAACTGTGTGCACCTTCCCTCCAGCAACACCTGTTACCTGAAGGAAGGTTCCCACCAAGAGTGACCCCTACTGGACACACACTTCTTCTTCTTCTTCGGGTTTTAACGGGAGCTTGCATACTTGACGTTGCGATTCTGCCATCTTCTGGTTCTAGTTATTTCCCTTTAGTCATCATATTCTGGTCATCAGTCCCGTTTTAGTCAGAAAGCAAATCAAATATTTAATTCCTTGTTCACTCCTACTGCAGTCCATTATACTCTTTACTCCACGTCCTGTTTTTTCCATGTCTTTTATCATATCTATCCTCTGTAATTCATATTTTGAACAATTCTGGACACACATTTAAAACACAGTTTAAAATAAAACCAAATGGCTCTTAATAGATATTCCAGAGGCGAACAACAGTGAGTATTTTTCAAGTGCCTGTACTTTATCAGAATGTTTTTCTTTGGAAAACTTTTACTTCACAACATTCCAAAGCATAATATTGTAGTTTTTTTGAGGAAAACATTCCGGGATTTTCCTCCACATAATGGACTTCAATGGGAACCAACGGCTGAAGGTCCAAATCAATGCAGTTTCAAAGGAAGGGCTTCAGAGGCTCTGCACGATCCCAGAGGAATAGGGTCTGATCCAGACAAACCATCCCACATTTACAACACATAAACATTTATATACTTTTAACCTCAAATGCTCGACTTCGGTGTTGTTGTTCTTCATGGCGTATGACATCATCATGTCGGAAAGGTCACATGACGTTGGTGGAAGTGCCGACCCAGTGTTAAAACGAACGCACAAAGACTAAATCAAACGCCCTTTACACAAATAAAGGTCAAACAATGATGTCGGATGACTTTAAAGTCGGAGGAGTTTTTCGGCACTTCCACCTACGTCACGTGACCTTTCCGACGTGATGATGTCATACACCATGAAGAAGAACAACACTGACGTCACACCTTTGAGGTTAAAAATATATAAATGTTTATTTGTGTTGTAAATGTGGGATGGTTTGTCTGGATCAGACACTATTCCTCTGGGATCGTGCAGAGCCTCTGAAACTGCACTGATTTGGACCTTCAGCCGTTGGTTCCCATTGGAGTCCATTATGTGGAGGAAAATCCTGGAATGTTTTCCTCAAAAAACTGAATTTCTTTCCCACTCAACAAAGAAAGACGTGAACATCTTGGATGAGATGCGGGTGAGTACACTATCAGGAAATCTTCATTTTGAGGTGAACTGATGCTTTAATCTAAGCCCTGTCTGTGAACACACTGTTATGTTTTTGCACTACAATTAATTAAAAATAAATCCATACATAAAAATAAATTCCAATGACATTATCAGTGTGTTCGCTTATCATCGCTCATATCTACTTCTTATTTTCTAGTGAATTCGATTCCCAGCGCTGCTTTTCTTCAGGTCATGTGTGTAGTGAGGTGGCGCAGAAACTCTCCGCGGGTGCTCGTGTGTCCGGGAAACACAGCGTGACAGAACTCACACACCTGCGACTGCAGCATCGCTCCAGACATGAAGAAACCTCCGGCTTGACTGACCAACTCGCTGTCCAGAAAGGAGGATGACCAGGGCCTCTGTGGGACAGACAAACACTCTTTTCACACATCAGATGTCAGCTTATATTGTACACTCTCAGGGTGTTTCTGCATCCTAGTGAGACTGTGTCCAACAAACAAAACTACCCTCATTTATTAAAATAACCCTCAGTTATTTTAGGCTATGGATATTTTTCTTACACAAGCGCTACAGAAGGCCTTTATTAACCCCCCGGAGCCGTGTGGAGCACTTTTATAATTGACAAATACTCTTTTTCGGGCTTCAAAATTTATTTACCATTCACTGCCATTATAAAGTTTAGCAAAAGACAGAAAATGTTTTAATATAACTGACTGTATTCATCTGAAAGAAGAAAGTCATACACACCTAGGATGGCTTGAGGGCCAATTTTCATTTTTGGGTACTAATACTAATAACCCGTGATCACAAAACCAGTCATAAGGGTCCATTTTTTTAAATGTATACTTCATATGAAAGCGTTCTGTTGAAGTATGGTTTGTTAGGATAGGACAATATTTGGCCGAGATCCAACTGAAAAATCTAAATATGGAGAAAATCTCCTTTAATCCTAAAATGGCCGTCGTATCCTGGGGGATACAAACATTTGAGAGGCTGTTGGGAGAGCCCATGTTGGTTTGGAAAGGGTGTTTGCTGTGAATATTTCCATCTGGTGACTTTGTTCATACGTTCAAAGTCGTGTTTAGCTCACGGGTAACATTTAAGAACAACATGACCACCGGTGGCAGATCTACTCCCCTTCAGATATATTTCACAATATTTGGAGGGGACTTACATTTTTAAAAAGTTGTTGTTAAGCATCATCTTATTACGTTTATGTTTAAATTTGATTAAGTTTAAATTCTTTCAAAAACTGTCCGCCACTCTGTGGGTATAAATTCATTAAAACACACATTTTTAAAGAACATTCTTTGTAAAATTCTGTTGAACCATAAGAATAATGCCTATTTATGAATATATATATTAGCCTGATGTATCATTTAACTCACACATTTCTAGGGCCTATAAATGATCAATATGACCAAAGCTTGGCTGAAAAACCTGTTGCACACGATCTCCTTCATGCCTTCTGCCTTCTGACTGACAGTTCAGACATTTCTTTTATCAAGTAAATGTAAAATAAACATTTATTGGACTGAAGCAACTTCACTTGATTATTCATCCATAGTGCTGGGGAAAAATGAACCGTGATTAACTGCATCCAAAATAAAAGTTTGTGTTTATATTATATATTTGTGTGTACTGTGTATAATTATGATGTATATATAAATACACACTCATATATGTATATATTTAAGAAATATTTGCATGTATATACTGTATATATATAATTAATCATATATATAAATAAATATATATTTTTAATAAAAATATAAAATGCATGAGTGTGTATTTATATATATACATCATAATTATACACAGTACACACACATACTGTATATTATATAAACACAAACTTTTATTTTGGATGTGATTAATCACAATTAATTTTTCCGCAGCACTATTACATTTTTTTTTATGTTAATGTAAATGTCAAATACGACAACAGGCTTTTGGGGAACATTTAAATCTCTTATTATCATTGATTTGCATGTGTGTGTGTGTGTGTGTGTGTGTGTGTGTGTGTGTGTAGATGTTATACTCAACAAAAAACATATGCAATATCAATATGTTATATTCTTGGATGACATGGGGGTGCGTAAAATATCAGCAAAAGTTTATTTAAAAGTGAACTAATCCTTTAAGGAGCTTAAAACAAAGAAAACAAGACAGAGGCATGGTACAAACCCGCAGCGGTTGGGAAGTCTGGCTAGCAAAAAAATCTTGCTCAACTTTCCTCAGGTCATCCCAGACACTGTTTTCCTGGTTACCGTGTTTCTGATCTGGGACGTCCAGGTTAAGATGCAGTTTGTCCAGTCCTCTAACAATGTGACCGAGACCATGAGCAGCTGGAAAACAGACCAAAGATGCAGAGACAAATGAGAAAGATACTGACAGTTCACACTTTTCACTCAGACATTGCTAGAAAATTTCACAATTAATGTAACACTGAACTAGATATGATATTTTAAAGCAAGCCCGTAATCCATAACATTGGGGAGTGTTATGGATTAAATAAAGGAATTAAATTATTAAAGGATTAAAAGGGATTTAAGAAAAATAAAAGTTCCAGTTCTATTGTAGTTATGAAGTAAACTATTTGTTAAATAATATAATATATAAATAATATATTATTTTAAAATATGCACACATTCACACTTATTTTCGTCTGTGTAATATGTATAAATGCAAAACGTTTCTTGTCACGTCGAATTCAGTTATTTATAGTTTCAATTAGGGCTGTCAACCATTTGAATGCGATCAATCGTTTGACAGCCTTAGTTTCAAGTCAAGCATCACTGAACGTTTTTATCGTAAAACAGTCAAATATTAAATGTTTAGCAGCTTACATCTGATGACGCACTCTTTCGCTGCTATAACGGTAACAGTTAAGCCCCGCCTTCTTTAGAACAATGAGGCAGACCAGCCATTTAACCATAGACTGTATAAAAATAGCATTTAACTTTAATGTTATAGTAAACTTAGCCCCGCCTTCTTTGATTTGATTGGCCATCTCACTCACTGTGACAGTGACGAGCGCTGAGGCAGACCAGCCATTTCACATTTAACTCTTGCCATCCTAACATCACACAGAGATGAGTGTAATGCAGCAGAGCAGCATCAGCAATATCAAATATTGGGGGACAATTTGGCCATTTCTAATTATTTAGGGGGACTTGTCCCCCTCGATGTCTATGGTGGTGACGGCCCTGTTTTAAAGGGTTAGTTCACCAAAAAAATGAAAATTAGCCCACGATTTACTCACCATAGAGCAGAACCTCTGCGCATGCGTCAGTTCAGTTGTTATTCTTTCGCTGCCAGAAGCTAGTTATTTTACTTAATATGAATATTTTTCTCACACAAATGCATGGCTTTTATTACTTTATTCACTCCCTTTATAAAGCTTGGAAGAGCCAGGACAATTTTACTATAACTCTGATTGTATTCGTCTGAAAGAAGAATGTCATATACGCCAAGCATGGCTTGAGGGAGAGGAAATCATGGGGTAATTTTCATTTTTGGGTGAACTATCCCTTTAAAGTAGACTGAAATAGTTTTTTTTTTTTTAAATACTCAAGTAATCTTGGTTGTATTTAAAACTACTTTAAAAGGTTCATAGTGAGAATCATATACTTTGAGGGTCCGGCATGTGTGTTTCAGTGGGACGTCTTTGAGATCCATGGCATTCTGCAGGATGGGGTTGGTGTCCCGCCGCTTTCTCTGCACACTGGAACGGGTTTTCTAAAATCCTAATCGGAGCGGTGGCCGACCCTGAGAGTGAACATCAGTGTCATTTAAATCACTTGTAGAGTCTGCAGTTATTTAATACATTATGGTATTAAAGGGAAAGTTCACCCAAAAATGAAAATTATCGATTTACTCTCCCTCAAGTCATCCTATAGGTGTGTATGACATTCTTCTTTCAGACGAACACAATCTGAGTTATATTAAAAAAGTTCCAAGCTTTATCATGGGAGTGACTGTTGGGTCATTTTTGAAGTCCATAAAAGTGCATCTATCCATTATAAAAGTGCTCCACATGGCTTCGGAGGTTAATATAAGCCTTTTGAAGTGAAGTTTGAAATAACTAACTTCCGGCGGATTGCCGTACGCATCGATTCACGGTCAACGAGTATCCCCTGACCTTTGAACCCTTGACGTATGCGTATTGACGAACACAGAGGATAGAGCAAAACAAAACGTAGCGTCGGGTGTTACTCTTTTACACCGCTGACCGCCAGAAGCTAGTTATTTTAATCTATACAGTTTTAAATATGGATATTTTTCTTACACAAACGCATGGCTTCACTTCAGAAGGCCTTTATTAACCCCCTGGAGTCGTGTGGAGCACTTTTATAATGGATAGATGCACTTTTATGGACATTTCAAAAACAAGGCAACAATTCACTCCCATTATAAACCTCGGAAGAGCCAGGACATTTATTAATGTAACTCTGATTGTGTTTGTCTGAAACAAGAATGTCATATACACCTTGGATGACTTAAGGGAGAGTAAATCATGGGGTAGTTTTCATTTTTGGGTGAACTATCCCTTTAATAAATCAATGAAGTACTGAAAATATGTAGTTTGTTTGAGTCACCTTGTTGTCGTTGCACCGTGTCAGAGAGATGTTGTAGCATCGCTGCTTGTTTTAAGCAGAGAGACTGGAGACGGATAAACTCCTGGTACAGCGCTGCATACGCCTCCTCCATCTTTATGAGCGGAGGAAATAACATAAAAAAACAAAACATATTAGAAAGTCTTCAAGCCTATTTAAAGCTTAAAGGGATCGTTCATTTACTCACCCTCAAGTTGTTCCAAACCTGTATCTTTTCTGTAGTTTCTTTGTTTTGGTGAACGCAAAATAAGATATTTTAAAGAAATGTTGGTAACTAAACAGTTGATGGATCCCATTGACTTCCCTAGTATTTTTTCCCTACTATGGAAGTCAATGGGGTCCATCATCAACTGTTTAGTTTCCCATGTTCTTCAAAATACCTTCGTTTGTGTTCACCAGAACAAAGAAACTACAGAAAAGATACAGGTTTGGAACAACTTGAGGGCGAGTAAATGATGACAGAATTTTCATTTTTGGGTGAACTATCCCTTTAAGATTTGTTTCCAGCTAAATTTAACAACAAAACAATGATGAAACGCAGTGCATGAAATATCATATAAGTAAAAGTAACATCCGAAACTATCAGTCCATTGTTTTTAGAGTTAGGGCTGCTCTGTGCCGGCTCAAGATCCTGTGTAAGGTTATAATGCTGCATAAAAGCCAGACTAAATTATGCCTGCTCAGTCTGACCCACCTCAGTATCAAATGATCCAGTATAATTGCTGTGTAAATGAATTTATACTACAGTTCTTTCTGGTAGTCGAATCTGATTGGCTGAGAGCTGTGTTATATTCTCCCAGTAACAGCACAACACGGGTTGTTTCACACCGCTTGCAACATTTCTCACATGAGAGTGTCATGACGGACGAGCAAACCTCCATCATTTTACAAACACTACTGTTATTGTGTCATGGAATATAGTTTTTTAGGCGAGAATGTAGTTATTTAGACCTAAAAATGTGACATATATATATAAACATAGCGCCTGTTTTAAAATGTGTTCAGATGCTTTCACAGATGTGAGCTCCAGCGCTCATGTACCCGCAGAGAACAGCTTCATCTCGGACAGTCCTTCTGGGATTTGAGCTCTTACTGTATGCAGAGAGTGGATAAACATGAGATTTGGAGTATATCAAATGGACAATCTTTGCTCTTATTAATCCAGAGCAAGGGGAAAATTAAGTATCATAACTTTAGGTTATATTTAGACTATTTTAGACCATGTTTAGGCTGTTTATCTTAAATCCTGTAGGGCCTATTGAGCGCTGATTTTGTAAGCTTGACTGCATTGATAGCATGCGTAATTTCCTATTGTCATTTATAATGGCTTTTATTGTTGATTTAAATATTATTGTTCAATAAATATTATTTAATATAAGTAAAATGCCGTATTTGGTATTGAGAGGGTCCGTCGGTGATTGTGATAGTCGACTTCAGTGGTAGTAACATGATTACAACACTAGATAGCAGCAAAGACTGTCTTTATGAGTGACTGGTGGTAAACAATGAAGTTGTTTCAGCGCTGTCAATCTTTTAAAAGGACAAAATTATCGCTTTCCTCAGCTGACATTCAAACTGATTATGGACATCGACTTGAAGAATGAATGCTATATCAGAATGCTATATCGTTTAGTCGATCTCGCTCATAATGCCATAATACTCTACAAAATATAATAAGCTTCAATGAAGCGACTTGACGTTCCTTCGTTTCTAAAGTGACGTTTCACAATTAGTAATGGAGGCTTGGGCTCGACTGTAAACTTGAGATTTGGCAGAAGGAAGTAGTTCTACACAAAAGAGTGTTTTTAAAGACTTTCCGTTGTTGTTTCTTGTTTATATAAACTCCCTTGTGCTGAAATATTTGGACACTTAATTTAACGTAATTACATTAAAGACGATTGTGAATCATGTAGGGTAATGCATGTATATACTAAGCTATCGGACTAATCGGCTATCTGTATGCTATGCTAGTACAACTAATACCGACATTATTGATCATTATAATGTAGTTAAAACAGCATTTATCATAATATGATCTTGAAAGAATTGTAAACAGGCGCTTAATAGAGTGCCTATTAAAAGTAATTTGAGCCAATGGGATCGCCTGGAGTCCTAATGGAGGTCCGATTTCAAGGAGGACCCGATTCATCACAACGGCTTCTAGAACAAGAACAAATGTACCTCGCGAGATGACGCTGCAAGATGGAGGGAAAGTTATTCAGAATAAAGATTGAGCAAGAGGCAACCTTCTGGTCTTTCTCTTGAATCCAACATGGAAGTGCAGTAAACTTCATTAAAATCCGACTCCAGAAGGAGCAGAATCTTATTGAGCTCATGTTAAAATGTCCAACTTTACAGCAGAATAAAACATGTTTACAGCCTGGGACAAATTGTGGTTTTGGTCTATATATCTAATTTTGCCCTTCATGACAACTGTGAGGGGGGTAATTTTTTTTATAACTCATTTGTTTAAATTATATTAACCATTAAAGTTCTGCATAATTGAGGGCGTGGCCACTTTGAGTGACAGGTGGATTGCCGTTTGTCTGCTGTCTGTCTACACCCATGTCCCGCCTCTTTGCCCATTTTCTGTTATCCGGGAGTGACGCATGGCCAAGATGGCGACCGTCGGCTCCGCCCAATTTGGGCTTCAAAAATGCTCTTCAGAAACCTACGGGTGAAGTCACAGACACTACGTCCATTGTTTTGTCCAGTCTATGATTTCAAGGCACCTTAATTAAAAAAAAATTTTTTACTAATAAATTCAATACTAATTGGAATTTATTACTCTAAGCAGCATTAAAGCCACAACATGTAATTTTTCCGCCACTAGAGGTACCTTGTTCAAAACAAAAGCGTAGCTTGATGATGCCTGTATCAGGCGGAGCTTTTATTCTGCCACAGACGAGCACTTCTGCTTCTCCAGTCATACATAAGCAGCGCTGTTTTATCATATTAGATGCATCATTTGAGTGTGTTAAAATTATGTATAATGCTACTCTGTGTGTTGGCTCGGCGCTACTATGAGACACTTGTTCACAGTGCAGTGAGCGAGATCGTATTAGGCATGGTCAGGGGCGTCGGAAGCACAAAGAAAATGTGGGTGGGTCCTTTCTCAGAAAATTTTTACTGGAGTAGATGACATTTATATTAAATACAAGTATACTGTGTTGTTTACTAAACGTTTGATTAAGAAAGACAAAATTACGGAGATTGATGCATAATTTAGAGTGGCAATGGTGTAGGGGTAAGATGCACAGCATTGAGTTTTGATACAAATCTATCCGCCTTTTCACTCTACTCCCTTTTCCCATCACATATCAGATAGGAAAGGCATTAATTTTCAATAAAACTTGAGAAAATATTAGAAAAGTGAAATAAAAGTGGGTGGGTCTTGTCCCGCCAACACACAGTGGTTGCTACGCCCATGAGCATGGTAAAACATGGCACTCTGGGTAAATCAGCAGATTCAAACAATCAGACTAACTGTGTTGAGCTGGAGAGCAATGATGAGTTTCTGTCCATCAATGATCCAAACAGTGTCTCATAAACACATCATATATTAAAGCGGCTTTTGGTGTTTTCATGGTTTCTAAAAAATAAAACCGGAAATCGAGGATAATCCAGGTATGATGTCATTGATAGGAGACGCACGCACACGGTCCATGTCCTGGTTAAAATCGCTTATATATCTCTGGAATTATACATTCTTGTAAACATTTGGGATAATGCAAGTACACAAGTCAACAAATATAACACTGATCAAGTGGTTTTGGGATATTTTAATCTAAAAATCTTACATATTGTGCCTTTTAAAGTTGTCATGAAACTACTATCCATACTAATCACCTTATTATGACTTTAGGCACCTAATGCAGATTCAAAAGCATGTTTTTGCTAGTTAAAACTGGCTCAAAAACGTATTCTCGCCATAGAACAAAAGAGGGAAGTAAACAAACCCGAGTACAGGTTTCTGAGTGCCTCAAAAATCATGCTGTTTATTTTACTATCGTGAAAGATTACAGGTCATAAATGTGTGCTGTCACAAAATTATAACATCTGACTATTTTGCCTTCTTGATTTGACATAAAAAAAATGGACTACAACCTGTCAGGATGAGAAGAGTATCGGCTTTTGACAGCTTCGAAAGCGAAAGGTACTGAGCTGACATTCTTTTATTTAAACCACAGGTGTTAACCAAAAGCACCACAAATACAGAGCAGGCTACCATTGTTTGAACCACCAGATACTCAAGAATGAATCAAACAATCACACTAGCGTTTCTACATGCATTGCTGTTGGCTACAGAGTGAAAGCGTGAAGAGGAAGAACAGATTTGCGTATAATCTACACGTACTAATATCCAGACATATGTAATTAAATCGATACAATGGAAGATATATTTAGTTTACGTTTGTCACTGTGATGACTGCGAGGCGAAGTGTCCGTGTGCCGTCCAGCGAAAACTTTACAAATGGAAGCAAACAGCTATCAGGAACTCAGAAACAGGAACTCGAGCAGGAACCTCCTCCCGGGTCAGTTCCCAGCACAGAAGCAGCGCATTATCTCTTATCTGTACTCACTACTCAATACACGACAAAACTGTGTGAACCGAACGTGTCCTCTCCCGCTCACCGTAAGGGAGTGAGGTACCTGCACAGCTGTTATTGGATGGCCTCTGTTACATGTGTGTTTTCACTATGGATCCCGTTTCCGCCACTAAATAAAAAATAAATTGAGTAGTTGCGACGACTTTTAAAAAATTCAGAATTGTGAGTTATAAAGTCGGAATTCTGAGATAAGTCACACAATTATTTCCCCTTTAAAGCTGTATTTTTCACTTTAATAAAGCATAAACAAATAGGCTACCATAGTATGCTTGGAGATATAGGAAACATGCTAAATTCACCTGTTTCTCAGAAAAACAATGCTACAGCAAGTTATTCTACTTTGAGATGAGCGTTCCGTGTCGGAATGTCTGTTTTTGTTTTGGTCTGTGATGGCACGGAAGAATGGGCGGGGCCACAACGCTCTCCAATATATTGAATTTGTTCTGCAGTACTCACCTTTAAAATAATATTCTTAAAGCTACACTGTGTAACTTTTGTAGTTTATTCTTAGCTAAAAACACTTTCTTTCAAAAATATATGTGCTCATTAATGTATATTTACTTCTTTCAAGTAATAAAGTATTCTCGTAAGTGTATAATATGCCATTGAAAATACATACGGGTGAGGGGTTCGAATGCGCGTCGCCATGTTGCCCCTCCATCTTGAAAGTACAGTAGCCAAAGAGGGACATACCCGTAAATTCAAGCTTCGCCTTTGGCGTTTTAACACTCGATGGCACTGTGTCGAATGTGAAGAGAGGGATTGCTTGAGACTGATATAGCCTAC
Organism: Gobiocypris rarus; assembly: GCA_023029165.1. Classification (NCBI taxonomy): domain Eukaryota; kingdom Metazoa; phylum Chordata; class Actinopteri; order Cypriniformes; family Gobionidae; genus Gobiocypris; species Gobiocypris rarus. The sequence continues at coordinate 32,469,146 of CM040931.1, read as the reverse complement.
AATGTAAACTTTGCCTTACGCTAGTGATGTCGTACAATATACAGAATAACGATAGCACCGATAAAAGTTACTTTACTAAGATTAGCTTGCATTCGTCTGGGAACCTGATCCCCGATGTTAGCAATGAAATGGTAAAAAATAACGAAAAGGTAAAACTATTATTCATTTTACATAGATGTCATAACCTACATGTTAACTGACAAATTAAATGCAAATTATAATAGTTTTCTAAAGTAACCTCATCACTTGATCGAACTGGAAGCCATATTAATCTTGGACTAAATCAGCCACCGTAGGAGTTAAAACGAAATCGGAATTGAGAGGAACAGAAACTAATATTCACTGGATGGTCATATACCTTTTCACCGCTAGATGGGGGAAAATATCACACAGTGTAGCTTTAAAGTAGCTGTTTACCGATGTCCAAGATGAATGTGTCATCAGACCAAAGCATTCATCAAAAGTTTATGCACTTGTGTATTTTTCTTTTATGTAGTTAATTGTGCATTTAATATCGCAACTTTAATGATAATGCTACATGATTATGTAAGCTGGCTATATTCCATATTAAATGTAATATGCAAAATGGCAATGCAATATGTAAAATAATGTATTTATTTACATTTTCCATAACCAAATGTGCAACATTTGAAGCAAAATGCTAATTCAAATTCAATTATCTAAGTTCTAACATTTAATTTAAACATATTTAAATGTTTTATTAGTTGCAAAATGAAAATGAAATTATTATATATTTAACGTTCAAGCAAAAATTGTAGTGTAATTTAAGTGCATTTAAAGACACTTGTGATTGCATTTTCATACATGTCCCGCAATGAATGTAGTAAAATTCAATGTGGAATTGAAAATGCAATCCGAGCCAATCACGGCCCTGCCCTGTCAAATGTCTTGAATACAGAAGGCGGTCAGTCGGAAGCTAGATATTTTACTTTGTACAGTGTTAATTATGGATATTTTTCTTTACAAGACCCCAATCGATTCGCTTCAGAAGGCCTTTATTAACCCTTGGAGTCGTGTGGAGCACTTTTATAATGGATGGATGCACTTTTATGGTCTTCAAATTTTGGGCTGCCATTCACTGCCATTATAATTATCAGGAAATCTTCATTTTGAAGTGAACTAATCCTTTAAGTCATCTCCTGAGTGTTTCTGTTGTGCACTATTTTTTTGTTACTCTTCTCATTCGTTGTGCGTGCTTCACTACAGCCACCCGTGACAATGATGTCAAAGATACAACCCTTAAATAAAAAGACAGCATGATCAAGCATATCAGGTTTTTTTTTCTCATTATGGTTCCCAGTACAGTTTTCATTACAGGCGTCAGATCAGATCTTTGCTTGTGTGTGTGATGGAGCTCTTTTAACTGTTCCTTCAATTTAATTATTTTAACCCAGGATTTGAAAAGCAATTCATGTACCATATCAGGTGTGATTTTATATTGCATAAACTGCATGATTTTTATTTTACACAAAACTAAAGGATGCATTTAAAAGCGATAAAGCCATTTTCTAGGAAATCAGAGCACTAAAACACAAATTCATAAATGTTATAATTTACACAGTAAAAGGTAAACATTTTAATAATTAAATAATGTTTCTGAAATAATTTAACAATGTGGTAACCGTACAGATCACCAGCTCTCAATCAATGATCTTTTTGTCCACTAAAATGCTCTCAGTAGACAAAGATGGTTGCGATGAATTCTCGGAACCGCTTGGCATATTGTTCAGGATGAACTGTAGAGATCTCAGCCCCAGCCTTTAAATACAAAAATGCAGATGAAAAAAATTTAATAACAGAAAAGATTTAGAATATTTACAGCTCAGTTCAATAAAAGTGTAAAAAGCAAATAGCATTCATTAGAGCCTCAGTTGTCCATTCTTTCCGTCGGGCCAGTGCGAGCCAGGGCTTAAACGTGCTAGTCAGGGCCAAAAGCCTCGGACCTCGAGCCTGACTTCATCATACTCAGGGTGTGTTTCAACCGAACCAGGAAATAAAATGCCTTTGCACTCAATTGGATAGACCTACAACCAATCAGGCAACGTCAACAGAACTCAGCTGCTTACATGCTGGAAGTGGAAGAAGAAGATGACAGTAACCACTGATCTATATAGAGATCTTTGCCGGTGTTGTGAAAGAATTTAAGGATGCACGGAGTACTTACCAACACAATCATCATTTTTGAGAGCAATAGTAAAGGTGAATGCATAAATGAGCAAGTTCTGCGTTTAGTAAACAAATTTAACCCAAGCGCTCTTCGTGACGTGGATGATAATGTTGCTTTACCTGTCCATCATTGTATAAAGCCCGCCCTGACAATTTGATTGGTCCGAACAGCTCTTGCTCGAGCATAGTTGCTCCACAACAGATCAAGTCCAGACCGAACTTCCCGACCTCAAATGTTGTGGGTGGGGCTAAATTCGGCTGGCATCCAGGTTATCGAACCTCGAGCCGCGACGCCACAATCAAGTTGCGTTTCCACTTTCAGGCCAGTAGACCCGCAGCACTGCCCTAAAACCCGCCCTTAACTGTGTGGCGAGCTCCAGCTAGAGCGGTGCGGCGCATCTTGGATGATTGGGGCGTGGAGGAGAGTTGAAATCAGGTCAACTTTATGGTAATGAGCTATGACGCGGTTTGGCAGAAGTGTAGAAGTGCTTCGCTTGAGAGGATCCCAACTTTGGTTCCGACCACATTAGTTCCCAAGCAAAATGGAGGAGAAGTTGATCATTGCTATGGTGAGTTTGATAGGAAGGCGCAAAATACTCACCACGATCACTTGATAATGCGTATAAATAGTAGGAGTGTGCAATGTCATGGAATGCATACGCCAAAATGTGTTCCCCAGGTAAGCCACGCACACACACCCGGACATCCACGTGATGTAAAAGAACACGTGATCATCAGACCAGGCCACCTTCTTCCATTGCTCCGTGGTCCAGTTCTGATGCTCACGTGCCACTGTTGGTGCTTTCGGCGGGGTCAGGGGTCAGCATGGGCACCCTGACTGGTCAGCGGCTATGCCGCCCCATACGCAACAAACAAACTGCGATGCTCTGTGTATTCTGACACCTTTCTATCAGAACCAGCATTAACTTCTTGAGCAGTTTGAGCTCCAGTAGCTCGTCTGTTTGATCGGACCACACGGGCCAGCCTTCGCTCCACACGTGCATCAATGAGCCTGGGCCGCCCATGACCCTGTGGCCGGTTCTCCACTGTTCCTTCCTTGGAGCACTTTTGATAGATCCTGACCACTGCAGACCGGGAACTATATGTGGATGCATTAGTCTGGTATCAACAAAGGCATAGGGAAGAAACATCAAATAAACCATAGACACCAAATCCACGCTTATAATCGTATATGATTTGTCTAAATTCTTCAAGCAGTCTCTGGTATTTTCCATAAACGTGTATTTATCATTACAATAGTTTGCGTAATTAGCCTTTAGCATCGCATATAAATATATTTCTGCCTCATAGTGTGATCAGAATCCCCATCGGATCGCAAGCAAGCTATTTCAAACAGTCGCTGGTATCTGAAAGTGAGTTTTGTGCTGAATTAAAAAAAATATATTCTTAAATATTGAAGTTAGCTGGTAGCCTGTTATCATAACATGGGAAATGAGCAGTGGTGTTGACCGATTTCAGACTCCACCTTTGTTTATAGCCACTCCTCCCGCTTTGGACCAAGATATCAGACGGGCCAAAAAACCCTGGCCGCTGACCCGAGGAAGCCCCAGAAGTGACAGTGGAAACGTGACTGACCCTGGCACACACTGGCACGTCCGCTCTTGGCCCGACAGTTGAAACATGACTATTATCACTTACACCGTGCTTGACTGTTTTTGCGGCATGGGCTGCTTTCTTCTTGGTATCATACTGGGTCAAAATGTCTATTAGACCCATGAAGTACACTTCTCTGTGTGGGGCTCCTATAGATCAAGGAAAGGCAAACACAAGATAAACGTGAGGATTTAATCAAATTCAAATGTCATACACCTTGGTTAATAACCTGAATCTGAAAAACTAATGAGTTAAGAGGGCTAACACAAAATGAGTAATGTACAATTATTTTTGGAGGAGTGCAAAACCATTATTACCTTCATGATTGCTCAATGAGTTCAAGATTATAGAAAGGTTGAGTACTGGTACACTAACCATTTATTTGAGTCCATTGTGTATTTCAATGTTTTCATGTAGAGCTTGACATGTAAATAATGTTGGATTGTGACTCACCAACTGCACTCTGGATGGCATACACATCAACATAAGGGTCAAACTCTCCTGGACCAAGAGGTTTATAAGAGCTCATGTACCCTGCAATGCCCTCAGGGGAAGAGCCGAAAGAGCCCACGGCTGTAGAGCAAAGGTCATTCTCTGAATCCTCCTCCTCTTCACTTAAAGAGTCTTTCATTTCTACCTCTTCTTCTTGCTCTGCCCTCCCGACATCATGAATGCCCAGCAGCAGGCTGTAGTCCATGATCTTCAAACGCACAAGAAACTGCATCCAAACACATACAGATACACAAACAGAGTATTAGGCGGTTAACTCCTGGTATTAAGATGCGCTTTGGTCGATCGGATCACAAGTAGACGTGGGAGACACATTCCCATTTGGTGTTTTAATCTCTTTTGTCCACTTTCAACCACTTCTGTCCTGATTTCTAAGAGGGGAGAGCATGGATGGGTAAACATATGGGCTTATCCTGATCTTTCGATCTAACAGATGAAATAAGCTTTTTTGTATTCAAACCGAACTTGGCTCTTCAGACGACAAAGTTTAAATCCCCTCTGGCTAGTGCGCTTTCTACAATGTTTGTGCATTAGGTCAGTAGACGGTCTTTTTGTTTCTGTTTGAAACATTTTCAACTGGAAATGGTTGAAAGTGGACAAGCTAAAAACCTTTAAAGGTGTGATGAACTGAGAAATCAACTTTCCCTTGAGCCTTTGCTGTATTAAAGTTAATTGTGATATAAGAATATCCTGTACATCTCAGAGCTGAAAACTTCTTTGTTAGTCAAAGAAAAGCTTTTATTGACACCAGGCCCAGAAAACGACAGTTCTCAGATATATACTAATCTATGACGTCATAGGAGGGAGAAACACCGCCTCTACAGATAAATGTGTACGTCCGCCCACCAACCCGTGGAGCTAAGGATCGCGCTACCAAGCAATAAACATGGTGAAGAGAGTAATACATTGCGCTGTGCCTGGTTGTGAAAGAACATAAGCTTCTTTCTGAACACACACTTATGTGAGTAGGCTAAAACATGTTTTTTAATATGTGTTAGTATTGCATTGTTACAGATCGTTTGAAATCTTTTGATTCCATTTTAGCACACTGTCACAGGGTGGAGAAGGTGTTATTGGTTCACTCTTGATCATACTCGGACTTGTAACCTTATGGGCCAGGGCAGGAGCAGGCAAGTTCGGTCCTAGAGAGCCGCTGTCCTGCAGAGTTTAGCTCAAACCCTGATCAAACACACCTGAACTAGCTCATCAGTGTCTTCAGGATTACTAAAGCTACAGGCTGGTGAGGGTTTTTCAGGGTTGGAGTCAAACTCTGCAGGACAGCGGATCTCTAGGACCAAACTTGCCTACCTCCGGGCCAGGGTAAAGCCAACGTCACAGGGCTATGTGTTTTTCAGACAGTCTAGATAATGAAATAACATTCCTTTCTTGTGTGTGTGTGTGTGTGTGTGCCCACGTGCGTGTGTCCGTTGTTATATTCACTGATCAGGTGAGCCAAGTAATACAAAAATAACATTCCAATCAATCGCGGGTGGATGAGAGATAAACCATTGTGTTTGATAAAGATATTTTTTGAGTCCACTGAGCATTTCCCCAGACGATTCCCACATATACTGAGGGGAGCTGAAGCTCATTAAATATGCAAATCTTATCCAATCCTAGCCGTGTGCGTTTACTTCGAAGTCTCCAGATCAAAACCGAAGTCTCCATCAAAACCGAACATTTTTCAGAGAGCCTCAAAACCAGGTCAGAAAATAGCCTATATTACTTATTCATTATGATGTTTTCGAATGTAAAATGAATGTCATAAGTTGCCCTCAGACAACAGTATAACATTTTTTAAAAGCCAGTTCATGACACCTTTAAGACCCTGTTTACACTGTATTTAGCGATCCAATAGACCAAAATGCATCTTAATACCTGGTGTAAACAGAGCCTTTGTTTCAGTATGCCAGTTACAAAAAGTTACTTGGGTCTAAGAAAGCTTCTCTGTTTCACAGTGGGTAAAATCAACCAATCAGTCAAAGTACATATAACCCAAATCCTCTCACCTCTACATCCCTGTTCAGTTTATCCAACAGCGTTTCCTTCTCCTCTTCACTGATGTAGACTCGCTGCATGTTGTTTCTGAAATCTACATCCTTGAAGGTAGGCAGCTCTTTCACCTGGGTTTTCAAATGACTTTTAAGCAATTATTTTCACAAACAAATGTTCAACTTTGAGAAACTTAAACATCTTTCAAGAACAGCATACAATAATGCCTTTGTAACATAAGGCATTACATAGGTGCATATGTTTATGATTTAGAAGCCAATACAATTACAACTATTTAATTTGAATAGGCTATAAAACAAATTGTTTTAGATTAAAGTCACAGTATGTTTGTGAGGAACATGAATGTAAACATGGTTGCATCATCTCTTACCTTTTCTTTATCGCTTGCTTCTCGAGAAACCAACGAGCCCTATAATATGAAATATTCCTGCTAATTTATTGAGATACATGACAATAATTGATGATCCTTACAAAATCATAGCTGTTCTACATAAATATGTTACAGAAGCTCTTATTTAATAGATTGCCTTAAATATGCAAGTTGAGTGAAAAACAATACATTTTATACACATCTATTCACCATAACAACGTCTATTGAGATCTTGGGCCCTTTTTTGAGGATCTGAGCTCATGTTCTGAAGCTCATGCCACAGGTGCTCTTAGGGCGTGTCCGAATCCACTTTTGCTAGTTTAACGACGGGTTGCTAGTCTAAAAGGGTTGTACCTCGTCTCTTAATCATGGGTGTGTTTTGGGCGTAACATGAATTAAATCAATCAGAGTCTCATCTCCCTTTCCCTTTAAAAGCCAGTTGTGCTCGCACCATGGTGGATTCGATATTTGCATGGCGGATTATAGACACCTTTAACCTGACGAGTTTATATACATGTGTGTGTTACCAAAATTAGCCAAATAACTAGCCAACTTCATTCGTCATCACTGCTTATAGGTCACTCTGATACATGCAATGACTATCCATTATGACATGTAGGCATTATTCTTTCATTATGTACATCAAGGCCGTAACCATGTCTTGAAAATAGGGGTTATAACATTTATATTATATACCATTTATATATGTATTAAACATTTATAAAGCCCGTGAAGGAAGATCTAGGTCTTAATCTATTTGGGAAATTATCATTTTGAACTATTTGCAAATGATAATTGTATTAATTTGCATTAAAATATGCTCATGTGTACTTTTATTTGTATGCCTAAAATGTCGAAAACGTGAAACGTTTCTTGTCTCTTGACACTCAGTTAGGAATGACACGAATCACAGAAATGCATATTTTCAATTGAAAGCGGCCATATTTGAGACAAAAAGTTGAGTAGTTTGCATCCCTGGAGGTTACTGTCGGTCGTTTTAACTTACATCACAAAACAGTTCACACGTATTGAATGTTTCGCTTACCTCGCTTTCTTTCAAAGTAAAACTGACGCTTTGCGCTGGAATTCGCGCTTTGCTTCTGTGAGGGAAACTCTGCCTACTTTGATTTGATTGGCCATCTCAATCATTTTGATATTGAATAGATCTGTTAGACCGCTGAGGCAGACCAGACTAAACATGCAACTTGCGTAATGAAGTGCAAGAATTTCAAATATTGGGGGGGCACAATTTGGCCATTTCTAATTATTGGAGGGGACTTTCCCCCCTCAATGTCTATGGTGGTTATGGCCTTGATGTACACAATAATAATCTTTTACATGGGAATCCGTGCTATTGACAAGCTATTGACTTTAGAGCAGGTGTGTGTTGGTCAATGGTCAGTGGTTTTCAGTTCCTCACAATAGCATGCTCCTGAACACACCTGGTGTACACACACATACACACACACCTGGTGTTCAGACCAGACGCCCATGGGTGAACAGATGCGCCAGTGCATTTGATATTTAAACAACGAGGAGCTGGACGTGAACATGAGAACTGCGTCGGGCTGAGACTAGCAGAACACACTTGTGCCTGTGTTGCATGCCGGATGTATGATAGGTCCCATTGTTTTAAATAACAAACTAAACTCATCATAACATACCAATTCCTCACCATGATGGTTTAATAACGAATGAAATAGTAAACAATGTTTAAAGAATGAATTTTATCTACCTTGAGGTCATATTTTCTGTGGACAGTCAGTCGGTGGCTGAACATATTCCTCATGACTAAAAGGTATGTTTCTTCATTGTCCACAGTCACACGGTACATGCCAAGGAATTGGGGAAGTAGCGTGTTACCATGGCACGTTACAATGTGCTGAGGGGAAAAAAATACATGTTTTAATTTGATAGAAAAGGGAATGAAATGTACTACACTTTCTATGTCCAGTAGATTGCTGCTTGTTAATTGAAAAATCAAGCTCAATGAAACCAGCATCTTTTTAAAAAGTTTGATTAAACTGTTCAGAAATTATCTTTCTTATTCTTTGCTTATTTCTTAAATAGCATTACAGTGGACTTGTTCTCGTCTTTTAAATAATAAATCCGTGACTAAACACAAATGAGTGACTATGTACCTCTGTGGCATTGTAAAATACACATCTTTTAGACATACACTCACCTAAAGGATTATTAGGAACACCTGTTCAGTTTCTCATGAATGCAATTATCTAATCAACCAATCACATGGCAGTTGCTCCAGTGCATTTAGGGGTGTGGTCCTGGTCAAGACAATCTCCTGATCTCCAAACTGAATGTCAGAATGGGAAAGAAAGGGGATTTAAGCAATTTTGAGCGTGGCATGGTTGTTGGTGCCAGACGGGCCGGTCTGAGTATTTCACAATCTGCTCAGTTACTGGGATTTTCAAGCACAACCATTTCTAGGGTTTACAAAGAATGGTGTGAAAAGGGAAAAACATCCAGTATGCGGCAGTCCTGTGGGAGAAAATGTCTTGTTGATGCTAGAGGTTAGAGGAGAATGGGCCGACTGATTCAAGCTGATAGAAGAGCAACTTTGACTGAAATAACCACTCGTTACAACCGAGGTATGCAGCAAAGCATTTGTGAAGCCACAACACGCACAACCTTGAGGCGGATGGGCTACAACAGCAGAAGACCCCACCGGGTACCACTCATCTCCACTACAAACAGGAAAAAGAGGCTACAATTTGCACGAGCTCACCAAAATTGGACAGTTGAAGACTGGAAAAATGTTGCCTGGTCTGATGAGTCTCGATTTCTGTTGAGACATTCAGATGGTGGTGGTGGTGTAACGGTGTGGGGGAGGTTTTCTTGGCACACTTTAGGCCCCTCAGTGCCAATTGGGCATGGTTTAAGTGCCACGGTCTACCTGAGCATTGTTTCTGACCATGTCCATCCCTTTATGACCACCATGTTCCCATCCTCTGATGGCTACTTCCAGCAGGATAATGCACCATGTCACAAAGCTCAAATCATTTCAAATTGGTTTCTTGAACATGACAATGAGTTCACTGAACTAAAATGGCCCCCACAGTCACCAGATCTCAACCCAATAGAGCATCTTTAGGATGTGGTGGAACGGGAGCTTCGTGCCCTGGATGTGCATCCCACAAATCTCCATCAACTGCAAGATGCTATCCTATCAATATGGACCAACATTTCTAAAGAATGCTTTCAGCACCTTGTTGAATCAATGCCACGTAGAATTAAGGCAGTTCTGAAGGCGAAAGGGGGTCAAACACAGTATTAGTGTGGTGTTCCTAATAATCCTTTGAGGTGAGTGTATAGCCTAGCTTGGTGTGTCTGGGAAAATCTATCCATCCAAACAGCATTCCAATACATCTCAATAGCAGTTGCTTGGTTGACACATGGCGTAAGGTGTAGGAGTAGCGTAAGCTCAGGTGAGAGTCAAACAAACTCAAGCTCTCCCACATCTCTCTTCATAAACTCTGACCCGTGTTTTGTTTTGCTCTATCGTCTGTGCTTCCGCGTTCATCAATATGTCATATGTCGGGTCAGAGGTCACTCTTCCACTGGAACTGGACTCGTATACGCCCGTTACCAGAAGCCATTGATTGTAGTTTATAAAGTTTAGAAATATGAATATTTTTCTTACACAAACACATCGGTTTGCTTCAGAAGGCCTTTATTAACCGCCTGTAGGTGTATGGATTACTTTTAGGATGGGATGTACTATGCTGGTCAGGTATGTTTTGAAGCATGGCAGCTGGTCTGAGCTGGTTTAATCTGGTCCCGAGCTGGAGCTAGTTTCTTAGGACCAGCACTAGACTAGCTCATGACCAACTAAGGACCAGCTTAAACCAGCTCAAACCAGCTGCCATGCTTCAAAACATACCTAACCAGCATATGATGGTTTTTTTAACAGGGGCCTTGCGAAGAAGTCATTTAACCATAACATCACTGTCAAACTGAGGTCTACAACACTAACATCAACCTTGACAGCACCTACATTTCAATACCCAGCAAGAAATTTTGTGTTTAAAAGAGGTCTAATAGCCGTCCAAACACAGCCATGACATCTAGGCTAAAAAACTAGGCAAAACTTAGGCTGTCAGTGAATATTTAATAGACAGTCTATAGTTAACAGAGACGGTGAAATGGCAGCTATTGCTTGCTGAGTAACAGCCTGGTCAGGATCGTTCATAAGCATGGCTCCTGATAACATCAGGAATATCTGGCTTCTTTTCAAAGCTCTTGTCGTTTCAGGGCTGGACGACTGCAATGCTCCTATAAACCAAAGGTAACTTGACTTGTGAAACAGGACTCTATACCTGGTGGTATTCTGACAGGATGTTGTGCATGTCCTCCACCTCCTCACTGGAGATTTGCTTGACAATTAATGTGCGGTCATATGATGTCAGCAGCAATCCCGCTTCCTGACTCTTGCATTCCTTAACTGGAGGACTACGAGTTAGAGAAACCTAAAAGGACACAAGGACATTTGGTGAAAAATTCATGACAATCCAGGCCATTTTAATCTCTTACCAGCAGGTGTGACCTAAATAGTTACTATAACAGCATATCAAAGTCATTCCATAAGAAAATCATATGGGATGGATCTGGGAGGGGGAAATGGGGCAAAAACATGATGAAAATAGGCGGTGTAAATGAGAGTTAAAAGGGGTTTGTGTGTGTGTGTGTTTAATATGGCATTGCAAAGTCCATATTGTAAGCAGCATCCAGTCAAAATGCCTCTATCTTTATAAGAGGGAACGCAATTTCATGAAATGTTTAGAACACAGACCATGGCATACACTCTAAAAAATGCTGGGTTGTTTTAACCCAATGTTGGGTCAAATATGGACTAAACCAGGAATTGAGTTGTTTTAACCCAGCGGTTGGGTTAAATATTTGCTTAAGACAACCCGCCCGCAGGGTTAAAACAACCCAATCGCTGGGTTAAAATAACCCAATTGCTGGGTGAGTCCATATTTGACCCAACATTGGGTTATTTTTTACCCAGATTTTTTTAAGAGTGTATACTTGAACCTCGCTCAAAACCACTAGGTATGTTAAGTCCAAAGCCGCATTTCCACCAAAATTATCCGGAACAATTTGTCCCAAGAACATTTTTCCCCCAGACCTGTTGCTGTCTGCATTTCCATTGCGGTCTAAAGTACCGTGAAGATTAGGCAAATTAGAGAACGTTTACACGACATCAGCGATGTGCTTAAAGAGAGACGAGACCACTGTCGCATCGATCCCCATTTACACGGATCCCCGAAAACGTCAAAAAAAGCTGTATTCTGCTGCCAGGCCATTAACGAGACCTTTTGCATCAGTTAAACTCCTCATTTGATGCTTATTAATAGTTAGTAAGGTAGTTGTCACGTTTAGGTATTGGGTAGGATTAAGGGATGTAGAATATGATCATGCATGCATTAATATGTGCTTATAATCAGCCTATATTCTAGTAATATGCAAGCTATTAAGCAACTAGTTAAAATGAGAATTGTTCCCCAAACTAAAGTGTAATCTCTTTTATAAGAGTGACCTGGCCAAGAAAGCAGCTACAATAACATAAATGGTAAAACTTTACAATACGGGTGCACTAATATGCATTAATTCATGTTTAACTAATGCACAGATTAATAATGAGTTAATGTGTGATTCATGAAGAGCTAAGCCATTTATTAATGATTAATACATCCGCAGTTAATGAAGATTCTACATGATTAATAGATTAAGTTATCATTGTTATTAGTTAAATGTGTCATATTGTATTAATTCCTTAATAACATAACATATTAACAAATAGTGTACATTTATATGTTAATTACCTCAAAGGGTCAAAGCCATGCATTTGTGTTATTTTTTTTCCCTGATTTCTTTCATGAGTGTTTTGTTTTAGTATTAACGTCTGCGATTATGATGCTTATGAAATCTCAGCAGTTGCTTCACTATTGTGAAATATTAATTTAGAAAGTTTTTGAAATAGGTAAATCTTCATGCTTAGTAGTAAAACAAAATCTTCATATTCATGCTTATAATAGTTTGACTAAACTATTTCATATTCTAACATAATTTTAAAGGCACAATATGTAATTTTTCTAATTATTCAAAACAAAGGCGTAGTTTGATGACGCCTTGATTTCACAGAATCACGGGAGTTGTTGTCTTCAGAATCCGACGGGACTCGGGCGGAAATCATATTCATGGAAGCGGAGCTAATGTATTAAAGATTTATTAATGTTAGTATGAAGCGTTGGAGCAGAACGAGGCCACCGGAGGGATTGCTAATGAGAGATGAGTGCGACAGTGATGCTTCCGCTTCTTCCGCTGGTGTGTGTGTGTGTGTGTGTGTGTAACACAGCGCTGCTTTATCATATCACACACATGTGAGTGTGTTAAAGTGATGTTATAATGCTTCTATGAGACACTTTGTAGAGGTTTGCGATCTTGAGATATGCAATGGCTTACACTAATAACTAACTAACATTATTCCAAGCAGTTATTCCCATTTGCAGTGTCAATTGTCAGCCCAGCAACACACTTCAATAAATCCACTTGAGAAACGTTGTTGAAATAAAAGATGAAAATCTCCGGTTTTATTCCTTGGTTTCAGATTTACAAAAGAGAATGTGAGCTGACTAATACACTTATTCTAGTTACTATAATGAAATAAAAGATTCATGATAGAGAATTAACTAAAAGTTAGCAGTTAGCAGGTAAGAAAACCGTTACTTCCACAGTTCTCAAGATCTGAATCACATAATGAAAATCAACGCAATGTAGCCGGAGTTGACCTGTTCTTAAAGAGGCAGTACACTATTTTACCAATATGTACCAAATCCTAATAAACACATGAATTTGAATATGCTTTTAACCTTTTAAGTATTGTATAACATTTTAATCATTACATGAACTTCTAAATGAAATTATTTACCTTTTTAACATTAATTCTTATTCACATTACTATGAATTGTACTTTGGCCTCTACATACCCGGCCCCTAATTGCCTTTTATCCTAGAAGCAATTACAACTTTAAATGTCTTTCTTTTGAATAAAACTCAGAAACAGTCTTTTTTATACTGATTCCTGAAGTAAGCAGAGTTTAGTTATCGGCCTCTCAAGCTCATTCGTCTTTGTCTTTACTCGAACCTTGCGGACCACTCCATGCTCGTCCTCCATAGTCTTAACGATTCTTCCCATCAGCCATGATCCCCTGGGGGCTGATTCGTCAACAATCAAGACTACATCTCCTGGAATGAAGTTCCGTGATGAATGGTTCCATTTCTGTCTCTTCTGGAGTTGAGGCAGATATTCCTTGGCCCAGCGCTTCCAGAATAGATCGCTCATATACTGGACTTGCCTCCATCTTTTACGCGCATAAGTATCATCCTTATGGAAGAGTCCTGGTGGTAAGTTGGGGTTAGTCTTGAGCAGGAGTAGGTGCTGTGGGGTAAGAGCTTCCAGATCATTTATATCATTGGAAGGCATGGTAATAGGCCTACTATTCAGAATGGCTTCACATTCACAGAAGAACGTCTGAAGACCTTCCTCATCCAAATTTTGCTCTCTCAGTATGGCACCCATGATTTTCCTGATGGAGCGGATGATTCTCTCCCACACCCCTCCATGGTGGGATCCGGATGGTGGATTGAACAACCATCTGATGTCACGTTGGAGCAAGCTGTTCTCGATTTGTGAAGTATTCCACTCTTTTATTGCCTTTCTGAGCTCATGATCAGCTCCAACAAAGTTGGTCCCATTATCAGATCTCATCTCTTTCACCTGACCTCTTCTTGCAATGAAACGACGCAGAGCTTGAATAAAGGAGTCTGTTTCCAATGATGTTGCCATTTCTATGTGGACCGCACGACATGCAAGGCAGGTAAATATCACCCCATATCTTTTTACAGATGATCTTCCTCGTTTAATGTTGAATGGCCCAAATAGATCCACTCCAGTTCTGGTGAAGGGTGGTTCGTCTGGTACGACTCTGTTTCTTGGCAAGTCCGCCATCATTTGGGTGCCTGATGCACCATGTTGTCTTCGACAGATAGTACACCGTGACAACATTCTTCTGATTGAAGAAGGAGCATCGATAATCCAGTACTTTTGACGTACATGAGACAAAACATGATTACGTCCACTGTGTCCCAGCCGCTCGTGTGAATCTTGGAGAATCAAATCAGACACACGATGGTTCTTAGGCAGGATCATAGGATGCTTGGCTTCGGCTGGCATGGATGATCGACTAAGCCTCCCTCCAACACGAAGGATTCCATCTTCAAGTTGTGGATTCAGTCTGAAGATTCGACTACTTTTCTTGATAGAGTCCTTTCTCCGAAGAGCAGATATCTCTTCCTGGAACCTACTTTGTTGACAATGGCTGATGATATCCCTCTCAGCTTGTCGCAGATTGTCCACGGTCAGGTAAGTCTGTTTGAGACTCTTTTTATAGCTTAACATCTCCCTGTTCACCCGTTGTTGGTCACTATACAAACCATTCATCTCCTTTCTCTTCCTTGACAGGTTTACCAGAGTTCCCTTGAGTCGTGTGAGCCACGCCACAGACTTCTTGAGGTGTATCCATGAAGAATAGTATCCAATTAGTTGTTGCATTGCATCAGTGCTTTCTTCTACTGTTGTAGCATTGACAAGTATGCCTTTCTTGACCTCAGGATCTTCAGCCGTGAGCTCTTCTTGCTGATCATGCTTTTCTGGCCATTCCTTTTCAGGTTTACTGAGGAAGACAGGCCCTGTGATCCAAGCTTCGTTCTTCATGAAGACAACCACCCTTTGTCCCCTGGAAGCACAATCAGCAGGATTCAACTGAGTGTTGACGTAGCTCCATTGCTGCACTTTTGATGCTTGCAAGATTATGGCAATCCTGTTCGCCACAAATGTCTTAAACCTGATGTTCTCATTTGCTAAGTACTTGAGTACGGCAGTACTGTCCGTCAAAACCTGGAATCTGACAGCGGCAACTGTAATTCTTTTTCAGCATGACATCCACCTTTACCGCTAAGGCAGCCGCTGTCAGCTCCATTCGGGATGGTTGGTGGCTTAAGAGGGCAACCCTTGCCTTTCCCATGACAAATGAGCAGAATATTTGGTTGATACTGTTCTTCTGGACTAAGTAAGTAACAGTACCGTAGCCTGTTTCGCCGCAGCGTCACAAAAGTGATGTAGCCGAGCGTGCACCGTTTTCCCAAACTCAGGGGGCTTAAAACACCGATCCACTCCAAAGTCAGTGAGCTGTTGAAGCTCTTCAGTCCACTCTGTCCATTGTTGTGCAAGATGTTCTGGCACAGTGTCGTCCCAGCCTATTCTTAGTCTACACAATTCTTGCAGGATGTTTTTAGCTGGCAGTATGACTGGTGACAACATTCCCAGTGGGTCGTAGACTGAACTCATTGTAGACAAGATTCCTCTCCTGGAGAGAGGCTTCTGATCTATGTGCACGTGGAACTTGAACTGATCTGACCAGATACACCACTGTACTCCCAAAGCTCTCTTGATGGCAAATGAATCCTGGTCAAGATCGAGATCTTTGACATCTGTTGCCCGGTCCTCAAGTGGAATGTTTGACAACACGTTTCGATTGTTAAATGCGTCCATTTTGTCAGTCTAAAACCTCCTGTTTGACAGATGGCTTTCAGGTCCTGGCTTTTCAGTAGTTTGACTGCTTCTTGTTCTGTGGCAACTGATCTCAAACAATCGTCTACATAAAAATTATTCAAAACTGTATCCACTACTGCTGCACCAAACATGTTCTTGTTGTCCTCAGCACACCTTCTCAACGCATAACTTGCGCAGCTTGGTGAGGAGGTGGCTCCAAACAAGTGTACCTCCATTCTGTACTCTTGCAGCTCCTTTGAGGTGTCTCCTTCTGGCCACCACAAAAACCTAAGGAGGTCAGCATCTTCTGATGGGACTTTGACCTGGTGGAACATTGATTCCACATCCGCCATGATTGCGACTCGCTCTTGACGGAATCTAGTCAAGACACCTATCAGACTGCTTGTCATGTCAGGCCCTTTCAGTAATTGTTCATTGAGTGTGGTTCCTTGATATGAAGCACCACAGTCGAATACCACTCGCATTTTATGCTTCTTAGGGTGGTAGACACCGTGATGCGGAATAAACCACACCTTTCCATCACTCCGCTTTAGTTCTTCATCTGGAACCTTTACAGCATAGCCCTTCTTTATCACATCATTCATGAAGCAGACATAATCCTCTTTAAACATCTGATTTCTCTGAAGCTTCTTTTTCATGTTGAGCGCTCGTTGCTCTGTCATTGCTCGGTTGTTGGGCATTTTTACATCTTTGTTCTTCAGCGGCAGACCAATAGAGTAGTGGCCATTGACCACCTTTGCCGATTTGGAGACTCTGTCAATAAACAGTTGGTCTTCCTTAGACATTTCTAACTGCTCTCCTTGAGCATTCTCAGGAAAATCATACTTGAATTGCTGAGTCCATAAGTCTTCGAGTCGAGCCACTGAGATCCGATTCATCTGGATCTGCGGGTATCCATTCTTTGTCCAGCTTCTGATGTTCTCACGCAGCGGTCCGTTTACTGTCCATCCCAAAGCTGTGCGTACTGCATACGGCCCATCCTTGACACTGCGGATTACCTCTTCTGGCTCCAAAGCCTTTGCCACATCAGTTCCAATCAGAAGACCAATATCCGCGTTGATTGATGGAATTCGTACACCTTGTAGATGTGGCCACCTATCCACATCTTCTTGGGTTGGAATGTTCTCTTTACTTGCGGGAATGAAATTTTGTGCAGCGCCAGTAAGCTCGATAAAGTCATCACCTTCTAGGCTACTCACTTCTAGGTCTGATACAGCTTTACATGAAACTGTCTTTTGGTCTCCCATTGTAGTGAGTAGGATGTTCACGTTTTTTCCTTGCAGGTGAAGGTCGTTTGCCAGCTTGTTAGTGCAGAAGGAGGCGTTACTCCCTGGATCCATGAATGCATAACAAGTCAGCACCTTGTTGCCTTTCTTTGCCTTTACTCTCACAGGAACAATGGCGAGGACACTACCTGTACCCCCGACCCCAGTCTGAGAGCATGCTTCCCCTGCATCCACGAATCCACTGACAACGGTTTGCCCTTCCTTTGGAGACTCCTCCTCTGGCTCCTCCTGTAAAGCCTCTTCTTTTGGTAAATCTTTACTTTTCTGCTTTATGTGTAAGAGCGTAGGGTGTGTTGCTGAACATATCTGACAGCTCTTCTTTTCTTCACAGGCATTACTCATGTGTCCTCCTATAAGACAACTGAAACAAAGTCCTTTGCTCTTAAGGAATTCAAGCTTTTCTTTATGCAGCTTTCTTTGAAGTTTCTTGCACTGTTCCATGGTATGATCTCCCTGACAGAAGATACAAGGTTTCATGAAGGCTTTGTCCACGTTTGTTCCCTTCTCCTGAGCTTTCTTGTTTCCAGCACCAGCAACATCTTTCTTAGCTTTCTGTTCTTTTACTTCAGTGGCTAGTGTTGTGATGTTTTTCCTTCCACTTGACCTTTCAGTCTGATGCTTTGTTTGTCCTGAGATTTCACCAAACACAGGGTGTGCTGCTATTTCAGCCTGCGTGTTGACAAAAGACACTACGTCTTTAAACTTTGTCCGCCGATCTTGATTTTTCTGAATTTCTATAGCGACACTCCTGAATCTCTCTCTCAGCCTGTATGGGAGCTTTGAAATGATCGTGCGCATGTTAGCAGCATTTTCCATCTCTTCTAAGTACTCCAGATCTGACATTGCATTACTGCAGTTTGTCATAAAGAGGCGTATGCTTCTAGTGCCTTGGTATCATCCGCTTTAATGGCAGGCCAGTTTAAAGCCTTGTCAAGGTATGCCATGGATATCTTATATTTATCACCAAAGCGTTCCTTTAGCAATCTCTTGGCTTCAGGGTAGCCCTGATTTGGATCCATATGAAAACAGCTGCGCACCAAGTCATTAGGCTGCCCATTTGTGTGCTGTTCTAGATAGTAAAGCCGATCTTTGCTGCTTTATTAGGCTTTCAGTGATGTCGTTTTGCCGTTGCATGATGGTAACCAGATTATCTGAGTGATTATCTGAAGGGACATGAGCTCGTATCGCATCTGTGCCTCTTCCACTAATATGGCTATGCTCAGTTCCGCTGCCAGCCACACTCCTCTTACTGTAGCTGACATCACACTTCCTTGGTGCAGACATCAATATTTCCACCATACTGCCTTTGGTTCTACCTGACACATTTGAACTTTCATATTTTCTTAACACGGCTAATTGTGCATCTGTTGCAGCGAGCCCTGCTTGCAGCTCCAACTGTTCTTTTTCAACCTTGAGCTGTAGTTCGTGCTCCTCTAAAGTCTGTCTTTTTCTCAATGTAGCTGACTTGGCTAACAGAGCAGCTCTTTCTAATTCGACCCTTAAGCGCTCAGCACGAGCTGACGATGTTGCAGAAGTAGCTGAAACAGACTTAGATTTTCTAGACTTACTGGAAGTGACTGACACACTATCTTCAGGATGTATCTGCTCACTAACTTTGTTGGCCTCTTCTCTGCGTAGTATTGCATTCTGTATCCATGCATTCACTTCATGCACAAATTCTCTGTGCTCCTTATTTCTTGGCTCAAACCAATCCCTTTGATCGGTTTTCAAATTCTCTACACATTCAATCTGGCAGAATATGTCTTTAACGTCTGCATTTACTTTACTGAATTTCTTTATCAGTGTTTCATACTTGGCCAACAGTTCTTTTGCTATGATTTCCACATTTGCATCGTCATCCATTAAAGCATGCAATTCGTTCTTTTTCTCAGTAAGTTGTCCTAGTATGGCTCTTCTGGAGCTTGTTTTCGTTTGCAGATTATATTCCAATGCTTTAAATGTTGGTTTAACCAATCGCTTTTCCTCAGTTAGGCTTACCGTGGATTCTGTTCCTGTTTCCGTCATGCTTGCTTTGATAGTCCGTCCGTTTGCTTTTTTTTTTTTTTTACAGGTCCACTTGCAACAGTCGCGCACCAGCAACGACAAACTCGTTGAGATCGTTAATAATCCACTTAGCACTCATCCGCCACGAGCACAGCGCCTGTACAGGCTAGTTGATAAAGTCAGTCCCTCGTTGAGCCTTTATTCACGTTCCACTTTCCGCAAACCTCTCCAAAGGCTCGTTATCCAATGTCAAGCAGGTTTTCTTACTAATGTAGAGGTTTGCGATCTTGAGATATGCAATGGCTTACACTAATAACTAACTAACATTATTCCAAGCAGTTATTCCCATTTGCAGTGTCAATTGTCAGCCCAGCAACACACTTCAATAAATCCACTTGAGAAACGTTGTTGAAATAAAAGATGAAAATCTCCGGTTTTATTCCTTGGTTTCAGATTTACAAAAGAGAATGTGAGCTGACTAATACACTTATTCTAGTTACTATAATGAAATAAAAGATTCATGATAGAGAATTAACTAAAAGTTAGCAGTTAGCAGGTAAGAAAACCGTTCGCTTCCACAGTTCTCAAGATCTGAATCACATAATGAAAATCAACGCAATGTAGCCGGAGTTGACCTGTTCTTAAAGAGGCAGTACACTATTTTACCAATATGTACCAAATCCTAATAAACACATGAATTTGAATATGCTTTTAACCTTTTAAGTATTGTATAACATTTTAATCATTACATGAACTTCTAAATGAAATTATTTACCTTTTTAACATTAATTCTTATTCACATTACTATGAATTGTACTTTGGCCTCTACACACTTGTTCACACTGCAGTGAGCCAGATCATATTAGGCGGTACACATGGCACTCTGGGTAAATCAAGAACAGCAGATTTACACAATCAGACTAACTGTGTTGAGCTGGAGAACAATGATGAGTTTCTGTCCATCAATGATCCAAACAGTGTCTCATAAACACATCATATATTACAGCGGCGCTAGTGTTGCCATGGTTACTACACAATAACACCGGAGGGTAACGCGGGTATGATGTTTCCATCCAAAGTTGCGAATTTAACTTATGTGCCAAATTGCAATATCGCATAAAACATTTGGGAATAAAGCATCGTGTGAGTTGAAGAGAGCATAATCGTAACTTCCTGATAAACTACAGCTAATAAAAATCACTAAGAAACAGGACAAGCCACCATATATAATAATTTTCGTATATAATAAATGATTTGTGTCTCATATAAACTCGTGCATCTCAATAATCTTGTCGTCTTGCTTTCAGATGAGACAGTTCTAGGAGGGAAATATCCCAAGCATCTTTGACTTCTGAATGACCAAAACAGCATTTCAGATGCTTTGCCAAATTGATTTTTCCGCTGGTTAGTACAGTTATGCTGTTGCATCGCGAAAGTCACATGATTTTTTTAATTTTTATGCGCATCGAAGAATTTATTCGGTAAATGCATTTCCATCGCAGTTTATGCACATGTTTTTGTATCGGATAGAAAATGTATCCAACTCAAATGAGCGCATACGTATTTTATGTTTATTTTTAAAATGTATGCACATCTTGGTGTTTCCATTCAGCTTTTAGATGGATAGGTAATAGGTGGATGGAAAGTGACGCACTAGCACGATCCGTGTCCTGGTTAAAATCTCTGGATTTAAACATTCTTGGAAACATTTGGGATAATGTGAGTACACAAGTCAACAAAATATATAACATTGATCTTGTGGTTTTTGGATATTTTAAGCTTACATATTGTGCCTTTAACACATGTTTTTCATTTGTCACATTTCTGACTTGGCTAGAACAGAAATGTGAATATGAATACACAGGGTCCAAGATCCCAAGCAAATGAAACAATAGTACCATTATGGTGACCTCAAAACAATTACAGAACACATTTATTACAGTGGCATGATTAGAGATGACATTATAATGTGAAATCATTCTGATGTTGATTATCAGTATGTGACTCCGAATGCATTGATTTCACAGTAAATGCCTGACTACAGTAATTCACTGTAAAATAATACTCTTTAATGCTGTACATTTCTGGCATTTTTTTACAGTGGGTTGCATGCATCGCAGTGCATCGTGACATAAAACTCAACTATCATATAAAGAATTGGTATATTTTAAATGATAATAGCAGACATATGCAGAATACATCGGCAAGTGCCTCATGCAAAACACAAAGCAAATGGTGGCCATCATTCAAATGAAGCTCTTTCGTTGGCCTACCTGACATGATCCATGCAAATAATCAACAAGAGAGGCTCACTGCAAAATATAGTCTGGAGCAGACGTGATGTTTAACCAGGATTGTGGCTGATATTAAACTTTGTAAAGGACAGTAGAGAACTAAGTCTTAAAATTAGTCTTAGACTATCCAGAAATGTCCTACCTGATAATCCTGATGTTCAACTCCAAATCTCTCTCTCAGATTCCGGAACACTAGTGGGCAGTACTCCTTAAACTTAAAATGTCCAGGGAGGTTTTCCCTAGATATTTCAACATAAATAAATAAACATTGTGTAAGAGCACCTGCTCTGTAATCACAGATGAATATGTGCAAATACTGCATGGACATTTGAGTGCATGCATTTGTGTCCAAAGAAGCAATATTTTTTCTTGTTTTGTTTTTGCCAGACATTTGTGGCGATTGCATTTAATCATAAGAACTGTGTCTAAGGTTGCATTTCAGTGAGGTCACAAGTCTGGACTGTTTGCCAGCGACCCCCACCAACACCACACAAATAACCCGGTCTCCATACCACAGCGGATTATGAGTTTTACAAAAGCTTTGTGCAGCTCATTGTGCACAAAATTGTCTAAAACTGTGACTATGACAGTAAGCATTTTCTATATATCAATATTTTCAATCTCTTTGAAAAGAAGTGAAATATTATTGTCTCCATTAAAACTAAAGGAACAGATAGGAGGTGAAAACGTCAACTTTGTGTGTATATATTTATGTATATTATGTGTTTTTATATATGTAGCCAACCTTATCATGTCTTCTCAAATTGTATACACTCTAAAAAATGCTGGGTTATTTTAACCCAATGTTGGGTCAAATATGGACTAACCCAGCAGTTGGGTTAAATGTTTGCTTAAAACAACCCAATTGTATATATTTCAATATATTTGACCCAATATTGAGTTGTTTTTTACCCAGCATTTTTTAGAGTGTCATTGAGGTGACATGAGAAATAATGTTTTCAGAAGAAGTCTCACCAAGGCTGCATTTATTTGATTAAAAATACAGTAATATTGTGAAATAATATTACAATGTAAAATAACTGTTCTCTGTGTGAATATATAGTGCAGTGTGATTTATTCCTGTGATCAGAGCTGAGTTTATCATCATTCCTCCAGTCTTCAGTGTCACATGATCCTTCACTAATCACTCTCAGATGAGGATCTGATGATCAACACACATTTATGATTATTATCAGTGATGAAAACCAATGTGGTAAACTAAATAAATGTTTCTTGATCATCAGATCTTCATATGAGAGTGATTAGTGAAGGATCATGTGACACTGAAGACTGGAGTAATGATGATAAATTCAGCTTTGATCACAGGAAAAATCACACTGCACTATATATGCAAATAGAAAGGTTATATTATATTTTAATAATTCACAATATTACTGTTTAATCAAACAAATGCAGCCTTGATGAGCAGAAGAGACTTCTTCTAAAAACATTAAAAATCTTACAGATCAGGCAGACATTGGCTATTCATCTTTCAATTGAGTTGTATTCTTCAGACAGCATTTGTTGCAGAGTGTGTTCGATAGACCATACTTGTTGAATAAATGGTTGTTGACTTTCATTTTTATGTTGGCTTTGAAGTCATCTGGAAGTAGCATTACTGGCATAGGCACTTGAAAGAGGTCATTTATCTGCAAGGGTTAAAGGCAGGAAGGTTAGAAGTTAAAGGAAGACTGACACTTTTGTTTATATGCATTAATGACAGACTTTCTCCCAAGCACAGAACGACAATAAACAATATACATCATACTTTAGCAATAGGGAAACATATGTTTAAGTGAAAATAAATAGATCATTTTTTAGATTCGGAATAACATACCGTGTGATTGATGCCCCACATAAACACAGTCAGGATGGGGTCGCTGGCCCAGAATATTTCCACTTTTTGATGCACAAAATGTTTTTTCTTGCTTTTTGTTCTTGAAAGTCTTCTCGAAATAGCCCCTGTTTTACCAGGGGAAGACATGTCTGCAGAAATAAACCCAGAAAATCCAAAACAACAGCTTGCCTCCTCAGTTGTGATGATGAATGTCTTGAAATTCCAGATGACATTAACGATTGCAACTCAGTGAACCAATAAAGTAGAGGATAAACGTGCTACAAAAGAGCTTGAGAGAATTAAACTTGATCCAAAACAGTCACATGCCTTCAGTCGGAGGCGTGCAGTTTTTCTTGTAAATGAAATAACCCTTCTAGCCCAAAAGCAAAACATCCATTTTCAATAAGAGCTTCCCTGATAAGTTCAGTGCTGGTGAAAGAGAAAGCAGCAGATGCATTGTTGTGCACTGTGTGTGCCGAGGTGAGGTGGTTAGTTGTGTTGACACAGTCAAATGTGAGCTTACCATTGCTGCAGTGACCGAGTTTACTTTTTTTTAGCATATTATGTTTAGCATTAGAAGGTTGGAGGAGTCTTCACAACACCTAAAGGATTATTAGGAACACCACACTAATACTGTGTTTGACCCCCTTTCGCCTTCAGAACTGCCTTAATTCTACGTGGCATTGATTTAACAAGGCGCTGAAAGCATTCTTTAGAAATGTTGGCCCATATTGATAGGATAGCATCTTGCAGTTGATGGAGATTTGTGGGATGCACATCCAGGGCACGAAGCTCCCGTTCCACCACATCCCAAAGATGCTCTATTGGGTTGAGATCTGGTGACTGTGGGGGCCATTTTAGTTCAGTGAACTCATGGTCATGTTCAAGAAACCAATTTGAAATGATTTGAGCTTTGTGACATGGTGCATTATCCTGCTGGAAGTAGCCATCAGAGGATGGGTACATGGTGGTCATAAAGGGATGGACATGGTCAGAAACAATGCTCAGGTAGACCGTGGCACTTAAACCATGCCCAATTGGCACTGAGGGGCCTAAAGTGTGCCAAGAAAACCTCCCCCACACCATTACACCACCACCACCATCTGAATGTCTCAACAGAAATCGAGACTCATCAGACCAGGCAACATTTTTCCAGTCTTCAACTGTCCAATTCTCAAATTGTAGCCTCTTTTTCCTGTTTGTAGTGGAGATGAGTGGTACCCGGTGGGGTCTTCTGCTGTTGTAGCCCATCCGCCTCAAGGTTGTGTGTGTTGTGGCTTCACAAATGCTTTACTGCATACCTCGGTTGTAACGAGTGGTTATTTCAGTCAAAGTTGCTCTTCTATCAGCTTGAATCAGTCGGCCCATTCTCCTCTGACCTCTAGCATCAACAAGGCATTTTCTCCCACAGGACTGCCGCATACTGGATGTTTTTCCCTTTTCACACCATTCTTTGTAAACCCTAGAAATTGGTTGTGTGAAAATCCCAGTAACTGAGCAGATTGTGAAATACTCAGAGCGGCCCATCCGGCACCAACAACCATGCCACGCTCAAAATTGCTTAAATCCCCTTTCTTTCCCATTCTGACATTCAGTTTGGAGATCAGGAGATTGTCTTGACCAGGACCACACCCCTAAATGCATTGAAGCAACTGCCATGTGATTGGTTGATTAGATAATTGCATTAATGAGAAATTGAACAGGTGTTCCTAATAATCCTTTAGGTGAGTGTATCTCGAACCAATATTGGGTTCTTCCTTCGTCCTAGAGTTATCCCCTCATGCCTTCACAAAGTGTATGGATGCTGCTCTAACTCCACTGAGACTTCAGGGCTTTCGAATACTTAATTATATCGACAAATATAATATAAGTATATCATCCTAGCCCAGTCGGATGAGATGGCAGTTCGGCATTGAGATGTCGTTCTTTGCTATCTAAGGTGCTTGGGGTTGAGACTAAATGTCAAGAAAAGTTCACTGTCTCGCCAGCAGAGAACTGCCTTTCTAGAGGTAGTGTGGGACTCTACGACTATGCAGGCTGAAATCATGATATTTTTATATCTTCATGCCTTATAGTCAAATTTAGCAGATAAGAGCTGGGAGATAATTTGAATTTTGCGATGATTAGGGGTGTAACGGTACATGAAGTCATCCCGATCCGTCACAGTATTGTAAATGGACTACATTTATATAGCGCTTTTAACAGACCCATGGCCATCGAAAGCGCTTTAGATCTTCCTCACATTCACCCATTCACTCTCTCATTCATTCATACACCGACGGCGGTGTTAGCCGTCGCACCATTGAGCTCGTCAGGAGCAGCTGGGGTTAGGTGTCTTGCTCATGGACATCTCAACACTTGGTCAGGTGGAACCGGGGATCGAACCACCAACTTTCCAGTTTGTAGACAATCTACATGAACCACTGAGCCCCTGCATACAGTCAGCCGACAAATACAGTCAGACACAGGCGATCCACACTCTAATCCAGAAGGAGGCGCACACGGTAATGCAACACTGATTGTTAACCACCACAACAGGGAAAAAAGCAGAAGAAGAAGAAGAGGCAATCTATGCACAAAACGTCTCGGGTTACGACTGTTCCCTGAGTCATTTATCTGCGTAAATCTGAGTCAGTCGTAACCCGAGATGTTCCCTTCTGAGGGAACTGTTGCTGAGTCAAAGACAACACTTTGGGGAACGGAATAGCCACTGCACCACACTGACTAGTGCCTGTCCTGGTGAGAAGCTTGTTGAATTTCAGGTGTGTGTATGGTATGTTTTATTGTTGCCCTGACCTGGACCCTGGGGTAAGAGTCAGTATGGATGAAGGGGAGTTTGTTACATACAGTAAGAATCTTTGGGCCTATGAAAAACCCTTTTCATCCCCAGGTGTATTAAAGTCTGTATTTGTAAGGTGATGTGCAGTGGAAGCTAGCAAATTCATGAGCGTACAATAAGGAGGATGAGAGCGAGGAGCAAGAGAGCAAAGTCTTTAATTATTTACAATACAGCTCAAGATTTGCCTAAATAATAAGTTCCAACACCCTCCGCCGACTACCGTCCCATCTTCGATATTCACAGAAGAACTACCGATATGTAACATATTTGGAGTGACCCCCAGCAGCGCAGAACAGGGATGAATGAGTGATGAAAAACAAATTTCATCATGACTGATTAGAAAAAAAGAGATCTGAGTTGCAGTCTGAAGGAAGTGTTAATGATGTTCTTTTGTCTTGTATATTAAATTAATTTCATATTCTGAGTTACATTGTCTTGAAATAAAGTGTTACAAACTCTTTGAGCAATGTTACATTTATATACATTCTGTAAAATCACACACAGTTTACTTTGTTTCATATATATATATACAGCATATATCAGGCATAACATTATGACCACTGACACTGATGATCTCTTCATCACGGCTCCTGTTAGTGGGTGGGATATATTAGGCAGCAAGTGAACATTTTGTCCTTAAAGTTGATGTGTTAGAAGCAGGAAAAAGGGACAAGCGTAAGGATTTGAGCGAGTTTGACAAGGGCCAAATTGTGATGGCTAGACGACTGGGTCAGAGCATCTCCAAAACTGCAGCTCTTGTGGGGTGTTCCCGGTCTGCAGTGGTCAGGATCTATCAAAAGTGCTCCAAGGAAGGAACAGCGGAGAACCGGCCACAGGGTCA
Organism: Gobiocypris rarus; assembly: GCA_023029165.1. Taxonomy (NCBI): domain Eukaryota; kingdom Metazoa; phylum Chordata; class Actinopteri; order Cypriniformes; family Gobionidae; genus Gobiocypris; species Gobiocypris rarus. The sequence continues at coordinate 32,441,696 of CM040931.1, read as the reverse complement.
TGGGCGGCCCAGGCTCATTGATGCACGTGTGGAGCGAAGGCTGGCCCGTGTGGTCCGATCAAACAGACGAGCTACTGGAGCTCAAACTGCTCAAGAAGTTAATGCTGGTTCTGATAGAAAGGTGTCAGAATACACAGAGCATTGCAGTTTGTTGTGTATGGGGCGGCAGTGTATCCCGGTCTGCAGTGGTCAGGATCTATCAAAAGTGCTCCAAGGAAGGAACAGCGGAGAACCGACCACAGGGTCATGGGCGGCCCAGGCTCATTGATGCGTGAGCATCAGAACTGGACCACAGAGCAATAGAAGAAGGTGGCCTGGTCTGAGGAATCACGTGTTCTTTTACATCACGTGGATGGCCGGGTGTGTGTGTGTGGCTTACCTGGGGAACACATGGCCCCAGGATGCACTATGGGAAGAAGGCGAGCTGGCGGAGACAGTGTGATGCTTTGGGCAATGTTCTGCTGGGAAACCTTGGGTCCTGCCATCCATGTGGATGTTCCTTTGACACGTCCCACCTACCTAAGCATTGTTGCAGACCATGTACAGCCTTTCATGGAAACGGTATTCCCTGGTGGCTGTGGCTCTTCCAGCAGGATAAGCAAAAGTTTGTTAGAATGGTTCTGACTTGGCCTCCAAATTCCCCAGATCTCAATCCAATCGAGCATCTGTGGGATGTGCGGAACAAACAAGTCCGATCCATGGAGGCTCCACCTCGCAACTTATAGGACTTAAAGGATCTGCTGCTAACATCTTGGTGCCAGATACCACAGCACACTTTCAGGGGTCTAGTGGAGTCCATGCCTCGACGGGTCAGCAAAAGGGGGACCAACACAATATTAGGAAGATTGCCATAATGTTATGCCTGATCTGTATATATATATATATATATATATATATATAACATCCACATGAATGGCATATATATATATATATATATATATATATATATATATATATATATATATATATATATATATATATATATACACACACACACACACCATATAGTTACGTCAAAAGAACGGACAGTTAATATATATTTATATATAAGGACTTAATATATAGCCAACATAAATATATGAAGTAATTTGATTTCTTTTTATATTCACTGTAATTTGTTCTTGCATGGCTCTTATTTAATCTAGACATACAGCTAGACATAATGGGAGATGATATTCATTTGGAGTGTATCATTTATATCTTCCATCAAACATTTCATAAAATTAAAAGGATTGATAACACTTTATTTTACAGTGTCCTTGATACACGTTACGTACATTTAAATACATATATACATATAAATTATACAAATGAAATGCAACCCTAAACCATAGTAAGTACATGTTGTTAATTAATCAGTTTGTGTGTCATTGTTACATATATTAAATGTAGTTACTATTACAATAATTATAAATTATGCATAATTACATGCAACTAAGTATAAACCAAACCCCAATCCCACCCTAACCTTATAGTAAGTACATGCAGTCACTTAATATTACTCATTTCTTAAATGTATAATTACACTGATACAAGGACACCTTAAAATAAAGTGTAACCAAATGGATTCATAAAGCTAAATTATTAATCTAAAAGAAAAGAAATGTTTTTAATTCAGTAACTGTAACTGTTCTGGCATCATGATTAATGCCACATAAAGCTGCAAACATATTGGTCACAACCAGAGGGAGATGAAGGATTGTGGTCATAGAGTTCCCAGTGTGTCTCTTTCTCAGTCCTTCCATTTACATTAGACGTCACAACTCTCAGACACTGTTACATGAGATAGTCCCATCATTTCTTTTACGGGATGAAATCTTTGATCCTTTCTCGTCCACACACCAGCATTGGCCTCTTTGCATTCCCCTTGATGAGAGACACTGTTTCAAGAAGGACACATACAGTATTATTATACGGATTACATTGTTATAAAAGCACACAGTTCAGTTATCATTGGAATCGGCTTCAACAATCCTGACACACAGTCATCTTCCTTCATAAAAAGCTTTGATTTTGCTTATACTCGACACACCTGTTTCCTCCTGAAGGACCCTTGTCTGTCACAGTTGGGGATGTAGATGTCCTGAATTGAATGAATGATTGTGAGCTCAATACTTTGGAGGACTGTGTTTAGCAGTTTGCGACAAGGACCCTATAGAATCAAACAACAACGATTAATGCAAGCGTTTTCATTTATGACCGAAAGGCATTCATGCAGAACATCATTTACAGAGCCATTAGGAGAAATGTTACCTTTTCATTGTTCTCAGTGGTTGATGGTCGATAGTCTGAAACATAATACTTGCAGTTTTAATATGATACGGCAATAAAACAGCATTTGCTTAAGCTTCAAGAATACCTTCCATTATAGGAAAAGAAGCCCATTTTACATTAAGTTTGCTCTTCCGTCTTAAACACATGCAATATGTAAAGCACAACTCACAATTTTGCATTTTCTTTCTATATAGTATCTGCATGCTCAACGTTTAGGTTTGGTGTGTTTGGGTTCAATTTAAGCACAGATGCCATCTTACCTGTAGGTGGAGGGATGTCAGTGATGGTACTTTTGATGTTTTTGCAGACCCCTCGTCCCTGAAGCAGTGCCTGAAGTGGGCTTTGCTCCCCGAGAGGAGGGATACACCGAAGACCCTGAGCACACGGTAGGGTGTACACCCCACAGGGTTCATCCAACGCCAACACGGATGCGATCTCCTCCCCGGATAAACGTTCAGCTGTGTGGCCCTTGAGGTCCCCCGAGGGCCCATTACACATTGAGCAGACCTTCCTCAAGCCTAATACAAGGGAGTTGGCGCCAAATAAGCCGAGTTGAATGGTAACCAAAAGGGTTAGCAAATAAGAACACGAAACCATCTTCATCCAATTCAGACCAAGAGCTTGTCTTCAGTGAAAGGTCTTCTCTCTTCCAGGTCTCTCCTGTTTTTGATGTTCCTCTTTGACATTCAATAGAAGTAGTAGTGTGGATGAACAGGAGACATCAGGTATCTAAAGACAGTAATTAGATAACAAATTGCCCAGAAATGCAACATGGGCTGCTTTTAAAGAGCTGAGATGCTCAGGGGTGGGAGGCAGAGAGAGATGCTGGGCGTTAAATAAGAGGTGGAGTTACTGTATAACTCTATCCCTCCCCATTTCTGCCACTGCTACATTTCAAATGATGCACAAATTCATGACTTATGTGAACATTTTATGAGTTTCCACTGATGCACATAAAGAATGGTATGTAGAACTTATTGGTGCCAACCCCAAACCGAAATGAGGCTGTATCTACCCAAAGCATTTGGCATATAGAGATGAAACATTGTTATCATTCCCTGAGGGAACAGGTGTGCATTTCCCAAAAGCATCGTAAGCCAGTGTGCCAGTGGTTTCAGCAATCTACTTAGTTTTACGTTATTTATACTTGCAGAAATATATCATGTTCTAAAACGAGAATGATTCTTCATAGTTAAGGGCTTAGTTCACCCATATCCCATAATTTCCGCCGGAACTAGACTCGTGTACGGCCATTACCAGAAGCCATTGATTATAGTTTATACAGTTATAAATATGGATATTGTTCTTACACAAGCGCATGGCTTCGCTTCAGAAGGCCTTTATGGAGCCGTGTGGAGTACGTTTATAATGGATGGATGGCTTCAAATTCTCCGGTACCATTCACCGCCATTATGAAGCTAGGAAGAGCCAGGATATTTTTTTGATATAACTTGTATTTGTGTTTGGCCAAAAGAAGAAAGTCATATACACCTAGGATGACTTGAGCGTGAGGAAATTATGGGATAATTTTCATTTTGGGGTGAACTTACCTTTTGGCAGTTGGTATTGATGATAAACCAGACAATAAATCTGATAACCTCTTTGGTATTTTTAGAGAGTCCTTTTCTGTAGCTTATGGCATCTGCTATAATTAAAATGGAGCTATTTTATCAAATTGTATTTATTACTGATATCCTGAAGACTGTCTGTTTTGATTACCTTTGCTGCATCACAAATGCTCATTTTAGGCGCGGATCATACTTCAATCCGAGTTCCCACACAAACATATTAGTTACTCTGTCCATTTTATCACGAAATTCAAACGATTAATGCCTCTTTAGTGTGATGTGACTGATCACGGTAGGCTATAGGCGCGCGAGTGAACGCGATCATCTCTTCCTAAAGAATAAACATGAATGAACATCTGAAGATATGTTGAGGATACATTACAACTTACTGAACTGTATCATATGTGGTGTAATCGCTCAATCAGTGTTTCAACGGCGGAAAGATGTCAATAAAAACAATGTCAAGTCTCAAGAGTCACTCAGTGTCCATAGCTGTTAGTTCACTAGAGAAATCAACACTAAATATATGAATTATATTAGCCTATATATTCATTATATTCTACTGAACCTGTTAGTGATGTTGACTATTTAATGTGTTTAAATTAATCGCTATTGAAAATGGTCTCTTATATTATGATCGGTTATTTGACAAAGTTTGTGCAGACTTAATCTAATATACAAATGCAGAGCTAAAACATAGTTACTCATCAGTTCTCATCATGTGTAAATATCCACAACACTGTCCAGTAGGGGTGTAACGGTACACAAAACTGACAGCAGGGGTGAGAAAACTAAATATAAAATTGCTTTATTTTTACTAAACAGAGGTTTACTGCACAAAGTGCAGTAAAAAAAGTGCAGTATTGAACAAGTATCATCTTTCTCTGTGTATCTGAATTTTCGGACCGAAGTGCCACTTACCTTCGGATGTTGTGATGGCGTATTTTATTAGTTAATCTGGCAGCAAGACAAAAATGTCTTACACCCACAGCAACTCCCACATGTTGTTAAGACGGGCTACTATAACAAATTGCTCTATATTGCAGTGTATCAATTTTTTCCCCCAGTCGTCTCCATCTCTTTTCCTCCCAAATCACACACACACACAAACACAAATTAGCACAATCCTTTTTCATGAAGTCATGGTTGATGGCTTAATGACTTTAAGCCTGTTTTTCTAGAACTTCACCCTTGATCTGTCATTGCACTGATTTCCCCACCGCAATGATGTCATAATTAATCGCCTCAAGTAGGAAAATGAGCACCACATCACAGGTGTTTCTGAGTGACATGGGGAAAAATGAACAAGGGCTTTCCCCTCTAACCACAATTTTTTTCAAACGTTTTACTGATATCCAAGGAAACATTCTCTGTGTGTGCTTTGTCAGACAATATCTTCTCAAAAGACACATGGAAGGGTTTACATACGTGTTGTTGGCAACCAGCTTCATTCCTACAGGTGTGCAAGTCACTGATATAGGAGCGTGACCCCACATCTGAACAGCTGTACATTACATCTCACTAAAGTACAAGGAAATAAGGAACTTCCAGAGCTGCCTTGCTCTCCATCTGTGTCTTTGACCTTCTATAGGATCTGTTATATAATAATCTGTTGCAGCACCTCAGTAGAGAGTCCTATCATCGACCGTATCATGTCCATACCTTTAGTGTACAAGTCTATCTAATGCTTCTACCTGAACAGGACTTGAAATTAAAGCTACAAGCAGCGATTAAAGGATCCTCGCACCCAGCCACCCCCACCCGTTGGCCTCAGGAAAACAGCGAATAGTGAGCGAGATAAATATGGGAGAAAAAAGCATTTCTGAAGTGGCGCTTTGACTGTAATTGAATATTGCCGTGTAGATGTCTCCTTCAGGCCAGGACTCTTATCAGACATGTGAAGTTTGGGGCAGATCGGACATTGTATGCCTGACTTACAACAGCTTCCTGTTTCATGGCGAAACATCGAGCGATCTTCATAATTTAACGTCGCAAAGGCCTTTAGATTAGACTGACCAAATATGATGTTAATCTGATACAAACTCTAGGAGGAGTTTGTTAAAGTATAATGTCTGGAAATTACAAAAAATGAAAATGCTAAATATCTCACTTCCTGTTGGTTTTAAGATTTTGCTCCCAGGGATGTTTTTGTAGGTATTGGGCTGTTACACGTGTCTACCAAATTTCATACTTGTACGTGAAACGTAGCGCATATAGCACTTAATTAAACTTGTCTGTGGCGCTATCGAGCCACTTTGCCACGCCTAATTCTGAAACCCATATCAGACATACATTTTCAGCACTTCTGACGCTTTTACAAAATTGCATGAGTTGGAGAGCATATTTAGGCCCTCAAAAACGTGATTCATTTTAGAGACGAAGAAGAATAGACTGAGCAATTACAATAGTGTCCTCACACCATCGGTGCTCGGGCCCTAATTACTGTCAAGTTCTGGTCGGTACCTTCTGCCTTTGATTACAGACTCCCCTGAGATCCAGAGCAGTGTGACCATCTTCACCAATCGCGATTTGAGTAGTGCATGCAAAATTCTTCAATTTGTACCCGCTAGAAATTTTTGCTCCCATTAAGTCCCCATTGGTGTTAAGGACGTCGCCTAGTAACGCTCCGAGAGGGTCATGTGGGTTGGGGGACGTTATTTGTCGGATCTTCACGGAACATTCAGGACATTGAATGTTTTCAGATCATGTTTGTGTGAATCATTGTTCACTGGACTGCTTTACAAATGAGGGTCAGTAAAACACAGGATTTGCACAAACGTTTCTTTTCAAAGATGGATCAATAACAACTCTTTGTGGTCCAACTTAGTAAGTACCACACGTAAGTACCACACTTTATAATGTGTGTTTGCAAATGGCCTTTCTAAATGTGCTAATGTGGCTAAAGCTACCATTGTCTCTTACTGTTGTTACAAACGGGCTGACATGAAGAACAGATGGTAAGTAAACAGAGTCTTTACTGAGCAACCAGAGGTGAGCAGGGCAGGTAAGTGCAATGGCAGATGAATAGCAGATGAATGTAGCCGAAAACAGGAATGATACTGTACTCTTGTATAGAAGATGCGCTGGGAAACTCAATCGGAGGAAACACTGGAGACACTTGGAGACAGGGAGACTTGGAGACTGGACACAGAGAACACTGGAGAATTGGAGGAACGAGGAGGTGCAGTTAGGTAACACAGGTGAGTCCTTGAGGTAAGCATAAGCTTGTGCTATGTGCTAACGAGACTGGACATTTGACTTATCTAATTTGACTTAACATTATCTGAATCTTAACAATAGGCTGCATTAACTAGGTCAGCTGGGAACACTTCTCATAACACCTGATGTACTCGTTACATCATCAGAAGAATCGCATCTACTCTAATGTTAGCCTCTCTGTTTTGTCTACTGCAGTCAGCCGGATCCAGGCTGTATCCAGATCAGACGGTGGACCTGCACCCAGATGTGACCAACACATGACCCTGAAGTGTCTGCAGAGACCCTGTCAATTAGACTCCCCCTTAAGCTGCCTCATCGACACGGCATTTAATCAATACATCATCCTCAATAAACCCGTCTCCGGCGTGTTGCCTCGGATCTTTCGAATATTCCGATCTATTATGACCTCTGACCTGTAAAATTGCCATAATAATAATAATACGCTGTTTGTTAATTGGCCAGAGGAGAACTGGCACCCCGACTGAGCCTGGTTTCTCCCAAGGTTTATTTTTCTCCATTAGGTCTCCTGATGGGGTTTGGGTTTCCTTGCTGCTGTCGCCTCTGGCTTGGCTTGCTCAGTTGGGGACACTCAATTTTTCAAATACATTTCCAAATAAATCTAATTATTTAACTAAATTAACCATATAGACTAAATGCCCACATTGTCACTGTATGATAATCTAAATATATTCTGTTGCATTATTTTCCTGTTTAACACTGTGAAGCTGCTTTCAAACAATCTGCATTGTTAAAAGCGCTATATAAATAAAGTTAACTTGACTTGAAAGGGAGTGAGTCCGGTGGAAGGGTGACGGAGCAAACTCTGGGCGTACTTGGCCCACCCCAGGAACTGGTTCCAGGAGTTCTGGTGGCCATGACAGAAGGTACGGAGGAAGCGGCCGATCTCCTGGATCTTACGTTCCGTCTGCCTATTCGACTGGGGATGGTACACCAAGGAGAGGCTGACGTTCACACCTGGGAGGGTGAAGAAAGCTTTCCATACTCTTGAGATTAGCTGTGGACTTCTGTCAGAGACGATGTCTTCGGGAATGCCGTAATAACGGAATTTATGGTTAAACATCACTTCAGTTTCCATAGCAGTGGGTAAACATTTTAGAGGAAGCAGATGGCAGGACTTGGAGAATCGGGTACCACCACTAGGACACAGGTACAATTGTCGGAGACAGAGGGGTCTGTGATGAAATCCTCTCCTAGGTGTGACTAAGGACGGTTAGGAACAGGCAGAGGATGGAGCTTGCCGGCCGGAAGATGACGAGGGCTCTTGGAAATGGCAAATTCCTTCTGACATCAGATGCCATATTGGGCCACCAGAAGTGCTGTTTAAGCAGAGAGCCCAGAGAGGTGTGGATGAGTGGAGTGCGCTGGGTCCGAGTGATGTTTTGCAAGCCCGGTGGACAGCCCAGCCTCGTGATGCCATATGGTGATTTTGGTTGGTGAAGGCATTGGAGGAGGGCAGAGTCTCTTCGCACCAGACAAGGGGGCTTACGAACAGTTTACCAGGCAAGATGGGCTCGGACTCCTCTCCTGTAAATGCGGGAAAGGGCATCCGCCTTGACGTTCTTGGGACCTGGTCGATAGGAAATCGTGAAATTGAACCGGGTGAAGAATAATGCCCATCGAGCCTGGCGAGGATTCAATCTTTTAGCATCTCGAAGATACTCTAGGTTCCTGTGGTTGGGGATGTTGAGTGCCCTCTAACCAATGCCTCCACTCTTCAAGGGCTACTTTGATAGCCCGGAGTTCCCTGATCCCGATGTCATAGTCGACTTCCACCGGGATGTGCTTGTGGGAGAAGAAGGCACATGGGGGGAGTCTGTTTGTTTCTGTGTTTCAGGACCTCAACGTGGTGGCGATGTTCAGCCAGGCTCCGGGAGTAGATCGAGATGTCGCCTGTGAAGACACTCACGGAGCACCTCATGGATGAAATCCTGGAATGCGGAGCCAATCCATATGGCATCACGAGGTACTCATAGTGGCCAGTAGGGGTCACAAAGGTGGTCTTCCATTCGTCCCCCTCATGTATCCAGATGAAGTTATACGCGCTGTGGAGGTCCAACTTGTTGAGCACAGTGGCACCACGGAGATGTTCCAGCACAGCGGGGACGAGAGGAAGGGGATATCGGAACTTGAATGTGATTTTATTCAGAGAACGGTAATCGATGCAGGGCCTCAAGCCTCCGTCCTTTTTGGCCACGAAGAAGCTTGAGGCAGCAGGGGAAGTACACAGGTGGATTTAACCTTGCTCCAGGGCCTGCTTTATGTATTCATTCATGGCCTTCTCCTCCGGAGGTGACAAAGGGTAGATTTGAGGTCGATGGCACAGTCCCATGGGCGTTGTGGAGGCAGCTTGGAGGCTTGTTTGGGGCAGAACACGTCGCTGAAGGGGGCGTAGAACGGAGGAACCTCCAAGGAGCGTTTCCTTACAGGACTCTCGATAGCGGTAGAACACACAGACAGGTCATGTGAACACTGAGGAAAAGGAAGAACATTGCGGGAAACAGCGATCGCCCCACTTGAGGATCTCGCAGGTCCTCCACGAGATGATGGGACTGTTCTGCTCCAACCATGGGCTCCCTAAGATGATGTCATCGGTGGATTCCTCCAGAACCAGCAGATGTTGATGTTCCACGTGCAATAGACCCACTTAAATCTGGATAGGACCCACTGAGGAGCAGACTTGACAACAACTTAGAGGTTTCCCAGTGGAGTGGATTTGGTAGATCGACGGAATGGCTGATGTTCTGAGCTTGAGCTGGCGGCAGAGGGTGCCCGAGAAGAAATTACCGGCCCACCCAGAGTCAAGGAGAGAATTGACTGGAAGAGAAACATCGGCAGCAGTAAGGGTTATGATTGTGGTGAGTGGTTGCATTTTATAAGAGATGATGGCACTCACTAGAGGATGAGGTTGACGAATGGGGCATTCAGTGATGAAATGCCCTGCTGATCTACAATATAAACATAGATTCTGGGTCAGCCACTTCTGCCAATCAGCCAACATCAACCGTGAATTTTCTACTTGCATAGGTTCGTGGGCTGGTTCTGGAGGGCTGAAAGGCTCTGGTCGGTGGAAGACAGGAGAAGGTATCGGCTTGCCCTGGTGCTCATCTAAACACGACTGCATACGAGTGGCGAAACTGATGGACAGATGGATAAAACGTTCAAGGCCGATGGTATCCTCTTATGCAGCGAGATGCAACCGCACTCGAGTATCCAAACCCTGATGGAAAGTCGGGGACCAAGCAGTAAAGTAGGGACCACTAGATCTCGATGTTATTAATTCTGTGGTGAATTCAAACCCTTTTTCACTGAATCTCCAGCACTGTGTAGTTACAGTTCCGTTCAGCTTTCGTTTGGTTTGCCATTTGATGTTTCTCATGTGTAACAGAACTGGCAGCTCTTATTAGTTTGGTGATGGTGGTGGAGGCACAATGTGAAACGAATTAGACTTTGGGGCAGTGGCTTGCACAGAAAGTGACATGCTTCATCTCTCTCGCTCTCTCGAAAACTTTTACTGCATAAATAACTGCATTAGTCTGCTGTCAGTGGCTTAAGCCTCCGTTACAAGCTCTAAAATTAAGTTTTTGATTTAGCAAAGGAGGCGTGGGTTTAGATCATAGACTGTAAAAAAATTTGGATGTAATAGTCCGTAACGTCACCAATAGGATTCTGAAGAGCAGTTCTGAAGCGTAAAGGAGAGACGAACTGGCTGTGGCCATCTTAGCAGCGCGTCACCGCGCGTCACTCCCGGATACCTGGCAATGGGCAAAGAGGCGGGACGTGGGCGGAGCTAAGGTGACGTGATGACTAACAGACAGCAGACAAACGGCTATCAGCCTGTCACTCAAAGTGGCCACGCCCTTAATTATGCAGAACTTTAAGGCTTTATATAATGTAAATAAATAAGTTCACCCCCCTCACAGTCATCATGAAGGGCAAAATTAGATATATAGACCAAAATCACAATTTATCCCAGGCTGTAAACATGTTTTATTCTACTCTAAAGTTGGGCATTTTAGTCCTGCACACAAGAGTGTTTTAAAGGAATAAAACCTGACATATCTTGAAATACAACATCTCTTGAGGTGTGGTAACCGTAGTAAAAGCCATATTTGTATACAGAAAGTGTGAGTTTTCCTTTTTCTACATTATACAACAACATTGATAATGTGGGTATTTACTTCACAAGTGATTGGCTTACATCCTGTGGCCCCATGGGAAAAAAAGGCAGATTTCAAATCACATACTGCATCAAAATCCAGATGAATGAGAATGCAAAAGGATAGGATTCGTTTGGATTCATGTCCTTTTTGGAGCTGGAAACTTTGAAACCCCATTGAAGAAAAAAACCCAGAATGAATTGGGTTACCTACTATTTATTTACAGCGAATCTGGAAGAGGAAGTGTCTGTATATCTTCTTTGTTTTTAACAGTTTTTAATCACCTTTGCTATTTCATTTTAAATGGTGTGATATTAGTGTGACAAATACATTTTTAAAACTGCATGCATAATCATTTAGAATGAGCAAATGCCGTTCTTATAGAGTTTTAAATAGAGTATAATGTGTCACACCGCATGAGATCTCAACTTCCCTGAAATATTTAATGTCAGCTACCCATTTTTAGAATAATTGCTTCCTTGCATTGAGCATGAAAGCTTGTTCAGATTTCGTAGGTTGGTGTTTCCAGTGATTTTTCCTGACCCCACTCCTTCTCCCCAGGGGAGCAGCACAACACTTTGACTAAATGGATAAAACAATACCTCTGTTTACTCTTAACATCAATACACCATGCACTGGTCCTTCCACTGGTCATATACTCCATGTCTCAGGTCACAGGAATCTCCCAATATGTCCTCCATTGGGCTTATACAAATAACAAATATTTTCCTTGGATATTGTATTTCATAGTGGTCACGCTCCTCATAGCAGACAGAGTGACATTATTTAACAATGGAGCCAGTGACCTCAGCATTCAATAGCGAATTGCATGTGCCATGTGTCAAACAAATTTAGCACAAGGAAACTTGACTCAAAGATGGTGTAAGGTGGACTTTATTTGGAGCTCTGTATTGCATGTTGCATACTTGGACTGTAGAATCACCAGGGAGTTCACCTCAATCTGAAGTCTAAAGGATCAGGTCTACTTCAAGCAAAAGACAGTTTTTGGGAACTCCTTAGAGACAAAACTGAAACATCGTTTGTGTTATCTACATGCACAGATTTAGAGATGGCATGGTCAGAATGCGCACGCACGCACGCACGTATTATTTTCACTAGCACTGAAATAACAATTTTGACTCTTGATTAGACCGAAGCCATTACCGTGTCACTCAACAACTCTGACAAGGGTCAACAAGAACCCTATTAAAGTTTGAGTTCACACATTCATTTCAGGATGATTGAGTGAATGTCCTGAAATGCACACTTTAACATACAGCATAAAAAATTAAAGATGAAAAATAATCACTAAACGTCTGGCTGATGCGGTGTTCTTGTTGCCAGGGCAGCAGGTCAACAAAACAAAGTCAAGCTCTGTCCACACCTTACATCTGTGGTTAACATTAAAGATAGAAATGTAGGGATCTGTCTGCACTGTTGTCTAATGGGTTTGAAAGGTTTGGAGGAGAATCTAACAGGAGAAGACAGGTAACCTTTGCCTTGAGAGGATAGAAAGGTGTGGTGAGCAATAATCAGATCTCTGTAATTCTGTATTACACCATCATCTGCCCTGCCGTGATGACAGTGGGTGTCATGGGTAAGTGAAAGGGACAGAACAAAATCAAGAATCAAACGGTGGAAATTCGCAGAAGAATGTTTCTTTTTTTTAATAAAGATAAGATCTAGCTAACAGGGAACACTCACAGAGCTTTGGCTAATGTTCTGTCAAGGTTCTCTCAAAGTTATGAACAAACGTTCTTCCTGTAACGTTAATAGAACGTTCTGAAATGCTAGCACAAAAAACTTTATTTATACAGTGTTATTGGAGCATGTTTTCTGAAACATTTTAACTGCAGAGTTCAGAGAGTGTCTATTTACACCAAGTGCTCCACCTAACAGTGGCTGTGGTCAGTGTAGAGAGGGCTTTAATTGTCTCATTAAGGCGGCATCCATTTAATATTTTAATAAATATAATCATTTACACTCAATGTTATTATTGCATCCTGTTAATGTACAACAATACTGAGGTGCAAATAATATGCATCTGTCAAAATAAAGTATAACTAGCTTCTAATTACTCTATCCCCAGCTCCTCCTCTCGTCCAGTCAGGATTTGGCATTCTGATTCCCCTTGAATCAGACTAAATTCCCGAATTACACTGATCAAGCATAACATTATGAGCACCATCCTAATATTGTGTTGGTCCCCCTTTTGACCCGTTGAGGCATGGACTCCACCAGACCCCTGAAGGTGCGCTGTGGTATCTGGCACCAAGATGTTAGCAGCAGATCCTTTAAGTCTTGTAAGTTGCAAGGTGGGGCCTCCATGGATCGGACCATTCCTGAACCATTTGTGCTTTGTGTCAGGAGCATTATCCTGCTGGAAGAGCCACAGCCACCAGGGAATACAATTTCCATGAAAGGGTGTACATGGTCTGCAACAATGCTTAGGTAGGTGGTAAGTGTAAAAAAAACATCCACATGAATGGCAGGACCCAAGGTTTCCCAGCAGAACATTGCCCAAAGCATCACACTGCCTCCGCCGGCTCGCCTTCTTCCCATAGTGCATCCTGGGGCCATGTGTTCCTAGGAAGCCACGCACACGCACCCGGCCATCCACGTGATGTAAAAGAACACGTGATCATCAGACCAGGCCACCTTCTTCCATTTCTCTGTGGTCCAGTTCTGATGCTCACGTGCTACTGTTGGTGCTTTCGGGCGGGTCAGGGGTCAGCATGGGCACCCTGACTGGTCAGCGGCTATGCCGCCCCATACGCAACAAACTGCGATGCTCTGTGTATTCTGACCCCTTTCTATCAGAACCAGCATTAACTTCTTGAGCAGTTTGAGCTCCAGTAGCTCGTCTGTTTGATCGGACCACACGGGCCAGCCTTCGCTCCACACGTGCATCAATGAGCCTGAGCCGCCCATGACCCTGTGGCCGGTTCTCCGCTGTTCCTTCCTTGGAGCACTTTTGATAGATCCTGACCACTGCAGACCGGGAACACCCCACAAGAGCTGCAGTTTTGGAGATGCTCTGACCCAGTCGTCTAGTCATCACAATTTGGCCCTTGTCAAACTCGCTCAAATCCTTACGCTTGCCCATTTTTCCTGCTTCTAACACATCAACTTTGAGGACAAAATGTTCACTTGCTGCCTAATATATCCCACCCACTAACAGGAGCCGTGAATTTTGAAAGAGGGGTTATTGCTGACGTATTGACAGAGGATAGAGCAAAACAAGAGAATTTTTTTAAAGAGAAATGCCGAAGGAAGAGAAGAGGAGTTTGAGTTGAGTCCAGCACTATTTGAACCGTGAGAGGCGTCAAAGCTTGCGCTACTACATCCTGCGTCATATATCGCGTCAGGGGTTATTCTT